>CAUYON010098928.1:0-55925 GCA_963573935.1 Arctocebus calabarensis | reverse complement strand
CAGAGTTGAATCCGAAGCAGCTGGCTTTTATTTTTTTTTTTTTCAGTTTTTCTAATAGTTTGTATTCCAGTCAATTTTATTTGCCCATATTTAATATTAATATTTTTAAAAAATCTAGGGCTTTTTAAAAAAATTTATTTTGTATTGCAAATTAATATGAGGGTACAAAGTTTAAGGTTACATTGTTCTCACAGCCAGGGTAAAGTTCCATTTGTAAAGGAGCCCCTCACTCAGGGGCCTGTCGTACACCCTCCCGTGCGCACAGTAGGTGAGATCCCGCCTCCTGCCCTCCCTTCTTCTGCCAAACGTCCTCCTCCTACCCCCTCCCGCTTCCTCTGCCCCCATACTAGACTATATTTGTGTTTTATTGTTCTTATGAGCATGTAATTGTTTATATATTGATTTTGTATCATTATGGAGTACACTGGATGTTTATTTTTCCATTCTTGCAATACTTTACTAAGAAGAACGCATTTCAGCTCCATCCAAGTAAACATAAAAGATGTAAAGTCTCCATCTCTTTTTTTTCTTTTTTTGAGGCAATCTCATTTTGTTGCCCTTGGTAAAATGCTATGGCGTCACAGCTCACAGCAACCTCAAACTCTTGGGCTCAAGCTATTCTCTTGCCTCAGCCTCCCAAGTAGCTGGGACTACAGGCACCTGCCATAACACCTGGCTATTTTTAGAGATGGAGTCTCGCTTTGGCTCAGGCTGGTTTCCAACCTGTGATCTCAGGCAATGCACCCACCTGGGCCCCCAGAATGCTAGGATTATAGGCATGAGCCACTGCACCTGGCAAAGTCTCCATCCTTTTTTAATGGCTGCATAATATTCCATGGTAGACATATACCACAGTTTGTTGATCCATTCATGGGTCGATGGGCACTTAGGTTGCTTCCACAACTCGGCAATTATGAATTGAGCTGTGATAAACATTCTGGTGCAAATGTCTTTGTGGTAAAATGCTTTTTGTTCTTCGAGTAGATACCTAGTAATGGGATTGCAGGGTCAAATGGAAGGTCTACTATTAGATCTTTGAGAATTCTCCATACTTCTCTCCAAAAAGGCTGTATTAGTTTACAATCCCACCAGCAGTGTAGAAGTGTTCCCTTCTCTCCACATCCACACCAGCATCTGGTGTTTGGGGACTTTCTGTTGTGGGCTAATCTTGCTGGGTTTAGGTGATATCTTAGAGTGGCTTTGATTTGTATTTCTCTGATGATTAAAGACGATGAGCATTTTTTCATGTGTGTGTTGTCCATTTGCTTGTCATCCTTGGAGAAGTTTTTTGCACTTTTCTTATTGTTTAATTTGAGTTCTCTGTAGATTCTAGTTATCAAGCCTTTGTCAGATTCATAACATGCAAAAATCCCCCTTTCTGAAGGCTGTCTGTTTGCCCCCATAGGATTCCCCCACTCTGGGTGGGGCAGGGCCCCCCCCAATTCTCTAGGCCTAGGTGAGCTCAGAAATCAGCACCCCATCTCTAGGGATAAACAGGCCCTTTTCAGGCCACACCCTCTGGGCTCTGGCAAAACATTCATTTATTTGTTAAAACACTCATTAACTTTGAAAAGGTGTTTTTCCACCTCCCAAGTCCTGGCCAAAATATGGTATAGATGCCTAGAGGCTCTTAGGTCCCCCTTTGCCAGAAGCTCGGGTGCTTTTTACTCCTCCTCTGTTCCTTTCTGTCTTAGCACTGAGCTGTGGTCTGTGGGTTCAGTCTTCAAATCCCTGTGACCAAGGACCTACTGAGGCAGAAATTCTGATAACAGTACCCTTAGCTGTGCAAAAGCTTTTAGCTTGATCAAATGCCAGTTATTTATTTTCGGTGTTGCTGCATTAGCTGGGGTGAGGGAGGGGGGTGTCTTCCTCATAAAGTTTTTTCCCAGGCCAATTATCTTCAAGTGTTTCCTCCACACTCTCCTCTAGAATTTTTATCGTTTCATCATAGACTTAAAACGTTTAGAAGAAACAGTAAGACAAAATATTTATGACTGTAAGGTAAATTTTAATAAGATCCCCAGGTTACTCTTATGCACATTAAAATTTGGAAAAGGCTGCCCTGCTCTATAGAGTGAGTGTTGAAGGGTGCACTGGTCCCACAGGTGTAAACCGGCGGGGGTGGGAGGGATAGATGCTTCTGTGAGGCCGGCATGCGTGACAAGTTAGGGCAGTGATTTTGTTGAAAAAGTACATGCAAAAGTTTTTACCAATGTGCACTGAAGTTTTTTTAAAGAGAAAATGCAATGAGCTTTTTTATTTCTAAAATTAAATTTGTTCAAATTTTAAAATTGTAAGATCATGTTTTTCTTAACTTTCTGTCAAATGAAAATGGTAGCAAATTATAGATTTTGGTTTTGTTTGAACTCATTTTTTTTGTCAAACAAAAAACTGGCAAGCCTGTGTTTAACTCACTACCCCCTTGGTTGTTTTCATTGTTGTTTTTCCCGACCTATGAGATCAAAATGTTTGGTAGCCACTGAGATAAAGAACTAGGCGTAGTTTGGAACATTGTGAGGCCAGTGTTGGACACTGCAGTGGGAAGGGCCAGAGAGGCAGACCCAGCAGGGCCTGGTAGATCATGGACTTGGATGATCCCCAAATCTTTGAAGGGTGTGGCATAATTAGATCTGGATTTTGGAAAGATGACTTCAGAGAGGTACAAAATAGGAAGGTGTTGACGGGAGTGTGAACTAAGGCTGTGTAGTGAGCAGAGAGGACAGATTTTAGCTACAGTGAGGAGGTAGAATTAACAGGGCTTGGGAACCTATTGGGTGGACTAGTAATTGTATTATTTAAATTATTCTCTCACTTTTTAAATTTTGGTGAATTTTGTATACCCAAGTAAGTACAAGCCAGTGAAGTTTCTCAAGACTCTTAAATTGATTGATTGATGTAAATGGCTGTTGAGTAGAGTGACTGGTCTTTTCTGTGTAGCGTGGTCCTTCCAAAACAAAGAGAAACTCATTAAAATGAGATCAGAGAGTTAATCCATTTTCACAGGCAGCCACGAAAAGCTTCACTGTGAGTCAGAAAATGGTGATTTCATTCATTCATACATATATTACATGTATAACTCCTTGGGAGAATCCCCTGGCTAGTAAAAATATTAGGCGTTGCTCAGCCTTTTGGATTTTTACTTTTTTTTTTTTTGAGACAGAGTCTCACTTGGTCACCCATGGTAGAGTGCCGTGGCGTCTTAGCTCACAGCCACCTCAAACTCTTGGGTTCAAGTGATCCTCTTGCCTCTGCCTCCCGAGTAGCTAGGACTACAGGCACCCGCCACAATGCCCGGCTATTTTTAGAGATAGAGTCTTGCTCTTACTCAGGCTGGTCTCGAACCTGTGAACTCCTGTCCACCTGCCTCGGCCTCCCAGAGTGCTATGATTATAGGCCTGGGCTACTGCACCTGCCCTGGACTTTTACTTTTGAGGGACTTGATACTGGTATATTAATGTATCGTGTAGAACAGCGGTTCTCAACCTGTTGGTTGCGACCCACAGGAACTGTATTAAAGGGCTACGGCATTAGGCAGGTTGAGAACCACTGGAGGACAATGATTTATCCAAGCTGGGGAGTGTATGTTTACCTCACTGCCCTCAACTCAAGTACTCATGTTACCATATCAGGCCTGCAGTACAGAATGGCCGTTGGTAGGCGGGACCATGTGGCTTGTTCCTTAAGATTCTTATGAATTTAGAACCTTTTTGCAGTTGATAAATACTTAAAGATAATTTTAGAAAATAATTTAGTTACAACGATTGCTTCTATCACACTTTCTCCATGAAAACAAAAATAAATATTTGGACTTGATAAACAGAAGGATCTATTTGTGTGACTTCTCTGTGCATTTAATGAGTTTATCTGTAAGCTTTCTGTTGGCACAGCTTAAAATCAGGAGGTCAGAATATAATAAACCATCTCTGGTAACAGACTTTTTGCAGCCAACATCCACTGTACAAAGACATTTTGCTGTTGTAAGTTCCGCTCCCCTTTTTACGTGAAGGAACACTGGTAAACAAATCTGTATAAGCTTCTGGGAAAGGCTCAGTGCAGAAGAACAGTTAATGTGATTTTGATTTGGGGGATTTATTAACATTCGTGAGTGTATATCATGTACCTCAAAAACCCACAGGAAGAATGGTGGAGTACAGGAGGAGATATCTGTGTACTGTGCTTTGTTTCAAGATAACATGAGATTTTTTTCCATCCATTCATTCTACATCATCACTTTATAGCAAGCAGAATTGTAGAGGGCAGTAGCTACTGTTGTGTAAGTTTACTTGGTAAAGATGTAGTATCATTGTCTTTTTGATTTTCCTGTTTTATATCTCTTTTGCATTCCTAGAAAACATGTCAGATTGCATTTACAATTTGTGAGAAATGGTTAGTCTTATTTACTTTTTGAAATAGGCTAGAACATAAGGTCTTTTATGATTCCCTGTAAGGGACTAAGTGCTCATTGCCTTGTCGTAAAGGATTGTAGATGGATGTCCAAAGTAATGTAGACTATTCCTTTGGAACCTCAATTGTTTTATGCCCTTTAGTGTTTTTCAGTAGTGAGAATTTACTCTCATGATGAAATACGTTTGAGCACTGTGGAAGTAGATGTTTTCATTGAGATGCCCATATGCTGTTGTCTCCTTTGTTGCTGACATGTGCTACCAGAATACGGAGAATATTGGGTGTGAGAGCTTTAAGAAAATGTCGACCAGGATTATTCTGATAACTACAAATCAGTGTCTAACCCTTGTGTTTATATGTTAGATGAATAGCCTCAGCTGTTCACTCTTTAAAAGCAGACCCAGAATTTGCTATCTAGAAATAAAGGGTATTTCACCTGTGAGCTATATATTGATATCAATAAAGGATATTAAACCAATTCAGATTGCTAGGTAGATGATAGAAGTGCTTAGTGCTTATTGAATGACAGCCATTGCTGTTTTTCTTTTTGTGATCTTCTTGTGAACCCAGAGGAGGCTGTCACGGAGTTACGTACACTTGTTGATATGAGTCAAGAGCTCAAAATTTTTGTAAGCAATTTCAAATATATAGAACATGCAAAAATAGCAATGTATTCATCACCCAGCTTAGAGTATCAACCTTTGCCAGTCTTGTTTCACATGCCTTCCCTGCTCCATCCTTCGCTAGGGAGGGGTGCTGAGATTTTCATTCAACAAATCTTAGGTTATTACATTATTTCACCTGTTAATACTACAATATGTATCTATAAAGGATCACTTGTTCTGCATACCCCAGTGCCATTATCACACAGAAATTAATTAACAATAATTTTTAATATTTATCATGTGCAAATTTTCCTAATTTGAACATCTTTTTACGGTTGACTAATTATAAGCATTAGCCCAAGTTCACACTCTGTATTTTGACGTGACTTTCCCTACCATCTTCCTACATAACTTCAATCAAATAATCTCATTCCTGTAGCGTCCTGGCTAGTGCTTTCATACAACCACTGGGGATAATTCTACCTTTGTTTGCTCACCTTGGGATGGTTAGTAAAGGATAAAAAGAAGTGGAGAAGGGGCAGGCAGAACGGTTGGGCTTTCTATTTTCTGCCCTGCTCTATTTAATTTCATTAATGGAAGTTATTTCCCAAAACCATGTTCTTCCCAACTTGGGATCTTCTCGTTCATGGAGCATTTCTAGTCACTACTGAGATACAAGAGATGATGATTCTGAAGAATGTGTTTGGCATGTTTCTTATGAGAACATAGATAGCCAAGAAAAGTTGTGACCCAGTGGGCATGATTGGATTCCTCTTTTTACTGATGAGGTCCACTGTAATATTTTCCTAGGGAATATTTTCTTCGATGTTCCACAGTATCAGGAAAATAGGAATGTAGTTGAGTTAAAGTCACCATCATAGTGTGATCATTTTACTTGGGAATGGAAATGATGACTTTTGATCTGTCTGTGCTGATTTTTAGGATTGGCATTTTTAAAATTTCTGTAAGTGTCTGAGCCATTGTCTGTCCATATTGACTCTTGTTATTCATTCCGTTCATCTGTGGAGTGCATCTTAAATCTTTTCATTCTCATCTCTCTCGCTCTGTTCTTCATGTTCACCTGTTATATTTTCCATATCTTTGTGTCTGTGAAGACCATATTCTAGGTTGCTTTTATCTTTTAGTTTCTAAATTCGCGGTTCAGTTGTATCCAATCTGTTTTATTTGTCCATTGAGATTTTTATGTTAGTATTAACATTCTCAGCCAGGATGTCTTTTATAGACTTGCTCCAGGACCAGTCTGCAGCATCTGTCTTTAATCGCCACCTCTTTGGCAATTCTAACAAGACTGCAGTGTTAAATGTAGAGTCATTCTGCCGCGTTCCTAATGTATTGTAATAATCAATATATGGTGATAAAAACAAGATGAACACAAGTCACGTTTGAGCACCTCTTGAATTGCAGAAGTCAGATGTGACTTGAGTATTCCAATTTTAATACTTTCCTTCCTTAAAATGTGTATTTTTTGGCACCCTCTGTTTTTATGCATACAATATCAAATTGATCATTTTAACCATTTTAAGTGTACAATTCAGTGGCGTTAAATATGTTCATAATGTTGTGCAGCCGTTGTCACTGTCCATTCCCGGAATTTTGTCGTCATTCCAACCAAAACTCTGCATCCATTAAACAGTGACTCCCTATTACCCCTCCCCGCTGGGCCGAGTTTTAGGATGACCCCCTGGAAGGCAGCAGTTGCTCTCTGGAGGATTCAGAACAGTTGCGGCCAGAGGCATCCTCCGAGTCCCCGCTCTGTTCAGGTTGTGGTTTCATTAGTCCCTGTTGAGCTTCCTTCAGGCGCCTGCCCCTGTAGCAGGCTGTGGGGGTAGAGTGGTGAGGAGGAAGGCACAAATGGTGGCCTCCTGCTGTTTGTGGAGCCAGGAACAATATTTATTTTTTATTTTTTTGAGACAGAGTCTCACTTGGTCACCCTTGGTTGAGTGCTGTGGCATCACAGCTCACAGCAACCTCAAACTCTTCGGTTTAAATGATCCTCTAGCCTGAGCCTCCCACGTAGCTGGGACTATATAGGTGCCTGTAACAACGCCCAGCTATTTTTTAGAGATGGGGTTTTGCTCTTGCTTGGGCTGGTCTTGAACCTGTGAGCTCTGGCAATCCACCTGCCTTGGTTTCCCAAGTGTTGGGATTACAGGCATGAGCCTCTGTTCCCAAGAACAATATTTAAGTCTGTATCATTCCTCTGCTGCTGTCCAAATCCTCCTGCGTGAGGCTGACGAGCACTGTCACGTTGTTGAACAGGCTGACAGTCAGGCCTGTGGTCAGTGTGTCCCTTGCCTGTGAGGGACTCTGGGCAAGGAGTACATGGTGATGCTGATGCTGCTGACCAGGGCCCTGCCCAGAATCTCCGATCTGGCCTGTAGCTGTTCTAAGTTCTTGCAGATGGGTTCCTCCCCACCATTGCCTGGAGAATGTTCATTTTTCTCCTTTATTTATCTTTTTTCTTTCTGTATCTGTTATGATCCTTCTGAAAGTACTTCCTCTGTGCTAGAGACTGGATGTGATCAAAAGTGAAAGTACTGTAGGTATTAAAAAAAAAATCAAAGACAACAATGTTCACAGGTAAAAACTGTTCTAAGTCCTGTGTCATGGGAAGAGGGACTTGCTCCCTAAGGTTGATGGCTAATGTGACATGCCTTGACATAGCCTGGGCCAGGTACAGTGTGACCCTGGAATCAGTTGTGTCTGAGGAGTAGGGAAGTTGAGCGCACAAGGGGCAGGGGGTCTGCACGTCCCACTGGTGGTGACAGGGAGTCTGGAAAGCAGAGAGCCCACCGTGCAGGGCACTCGCTGTGCCTGAGCGTCAGCCCCTGAGAGCGACGTACACAGAAGTGAGGCCACTACGTGGGGACACTGTTTGCAGGCACAGAGCGACACCATTGTGGTCAGACCACTTGGAACGAAGGCCTCGTGCCTTCTGTCCCTTCCTCTGTCAAGTTCTTACTGCTGACCGGTAAAGACAACAATTCCCAGGCATTTTGTGCATCTAAACTCACGTTGAGACTTCATTTTATATATTAAAAAAACACAAAACATGATCTCGTGATTGTGATTTTTAAATTCTAGATTGTGAAGGCTTGCAGAGCCTTTGGATCAAGACAGATGGCGTATGTGGTTAAAATGCTGAGGGGACAGCGTGGTAGGGACTCCTCACTGAGGCCCGTGGCGGCAGATGGTAGAATGGCTGGGAGGGTTTTAAAGGCAGGAATGCCATTAAAAGCCCAAGGTGTTGAAACCTAAAACAGCCACACCTCTTCTCCAGCCTCTGACTGCGGGTTGCCACAGCTATGAGAAGAAAAAGCAAGATGCCTGTGATTCATCGAAGCTGTTTAGGTCCATTGTAGCAGGGTCATTAATGCAAGGAGCCGAGCTGCTTGGCAGAGGGACCAAGGCTGGACAGCACCCTGCTGGAGCCCCGGAATCTCACCCCCTGGCTGCCGTAACTGCACTGGCAGGTGCCACACAGAAGCTTCTGCTGTCGTGAGAAGCCCTGGGTACAAAAGACCCACTCACAGTGACGGGGTCTCATTTATTTGCTTACATGTGATCTGAATGCATTTGCTGGGAGCCTGTCAGTTGGGAGAAGTCGAATAATCCTTGAGAAATAAGCTTTTAAAAAATCTTTCAGGAGGTTTTCTAAGAATCTCTGCCACATGTTCTGCTTCGGAAGCATTTTGTCTCTTTGAGCAAATCACTCTAAAACCTACAGAGAGACAATGACTGACATCCTGTTGCTCAAAGTTTTTCTATTAGTTTGCAGATCGCTGAGGGTCCCCTTTTCTGTTTGTTACTGTTGTTGCTGTGTGCGATCGATTAGAAAAGTATTCTTCGGAAATTCAGGGTCTTCAAACACAGTGGGATTCACTGTCCCCTTCCCCCACCCCAAGTTACTTCAGTGGTGATGAAAATAACAGTTGTCCCCTGGGAAATGGAGCTCATTGCTATGGTAACTAATGAAGGTTGCATCATTCTAAAAGCCTGGATTTCAACATGGGTAGACGCCCGTCTTATGTTATTCAGTAGCTTAGCAACCTGTGGTATTTGTCTGTCACCACCCCCAACCTTCCCTTTTCTCTCAGAAAAGTGACCTATATAGGTAACATTTTATTGTGGGCAAGTTTTCCCTGTGAATGTGGTTCAGTTCTTAGGTATGTTTGTGTTGACCTTATTTTATGGACCCAAGTTCAGGACACACTCTGTCTGAGAAGTAAAGGACGTTTCTCCCTTCTCCGTCTTTGCTGATCCTCTGTGCGGTCTTCGCAGGTGTATTTTATACCCACACCCTTCGGCTGTTGATGTTATTCCGAGTTTCGTCTTTGTTGATCCCTGAGGGCTGCTACTCATGTGCTGGTGATCCCTGAGGCTGGACTCTAGGGAGACAGTGTACAGTGCATGCCCGACGGGGTGGCCTGCAGGATCGCTGGCTGATGAATGGAGCCCCCATTCATGGGGTGCCCCCCATCCTGGCAGCCCCCAGGCTGTGATGTTACTTAAGGGTAACCAGACCCTCTCCAGACTTTCCCCAACAAACCACAAACACCTGGCTCCTCAGCCATCTCCTTTTGGCTTTCTGCCCACTCCTTTGTCCAGGCTGGTTTCTCACTGCTCCTGCTCGCACTTGCCTCCCTGGGCTCCAGGCGCTGCTCCTAGACTGGGAACGCGCTCCTGCCTTATTTTATTTTATTTTTTTTGAGCCAGTCTCAGTGTGTCACCCTAGGTAGGGTGCCAAGGTCTCATAACGTACAGTAACCTCAAAATCTCGTGCTCAAGCAATCCTCCTGCCTCAGCCTCCCAAGTAGCTGGGACTGCAAGTGCCTGCCACAACACTCGGCTAGTGTTTTTACTTTTAGAGACAGGGTCTTGCTCTTGCTCAGGCTGGTCTTGAACCTATGAGCTCAAGCAGTCCTCCTGCCTTGGCCTCCCAGAGTGCGGGGATTATAGATGTGAGCCACTGCGCCAGGCCCTAACTTAGATTTTGATAGTCTTGGAAAAGGCAAGTTGTTCCACTCTTTGTCGTTCATTGTCTCCTTAATATAAGCAGACTCCTAAAGATTGTTAGAATAGAGACAGCATATATTTTTCAGGGTAGGATGGGTGATATGGACCTTAGGTGTGCATAGCCATCAGTCAAGCCTCTGTACTTGTGGCTTCTGCATCTGTGGATTCACCCAACGATGGGAGGAGAACAGTTGCATCTATACTCAACATGTACAGACTTTTCTTTTCTTTTCTTTTTTTTTTTTTTGAGATAGAGTTTCACTATGTCACCCTCGGTAGAGTGCTATGGCATCACAGCTCACAGCAACCTCAAACTCTTGGGCTTAAGCGATTCTCTTGTGTCAGTCCCCCGCGTAGCTGGGACTCCAGGCGCCCACCACAACGCCTGGCTAGTTTTAGAGACGGAGTCTCACTCTTGCTCAAGCTGATCTTGAACTCCTGAGCTCAGGGGATCCACCCGCCTCAGCCTTCCAGAGCACTAGGATTACAGGCGTGAGCCACCATACCTGGCTCTTTTTTGTATTTTTTTTTCAGACTTTTTTTTTCTCTTGTGATTATTTCCTAAATAATACAATATAACAAAAATTTACATTGTGTTGTAAGTAATCTAGAGATGATTTAAAGTCTATGGGAAGATGTGTGCAGGTTGTGTGTAAATACTACACCATTTTATGTCAGGGACTTGAGCAGCCACAATCTGAAGGAAGTCCTGGACCCCGTTCCCCACCGATTCCTAGGGACAAGTGTGCACAGTAGAATTCAGTGACAGGAATGCGTTCCGAGAAATGCGTCGTGAGGGGATTTCACGGTTGTGTGAACATCACAGAGTGACGCTGACCTAGATGGCCCAGCCTACTGCAAACCAGGCTGTGTGGTTCCTTCTGGGCCACGGACCTGGGCAGTCAGGTAACTGTACCCAACAGGCAGGAAGTATCTGTGTCTCCAAAGCGAATCGTGAAATACGGGCTTATGGTCCTGCCGGCTCACCGTCCTGTGTGTGGCCCCTTCTTGACCAAAGCGTTGTTGCTCAGCACACACTGAGTCTGTGTATGTGCGCACACAGAAGCTGCTTTGGCTGCCAGGGGAGTTTTCTCATCTGAAAACAAGAAAGTCAGAAGCACAGAGTGGCCAGTGGGACGTCTCAGACAGGTGGCATGGGCTGCCTGCCTGCGTGAGCACAGTGGCCCTGGGTTGAGGCCATCCCTGAGGAGGCCGCCCCGTCCTCGTTGAGGCTGAGGCTCACGCAGGCAGGCAGCCGGGAGGGAGTTGAGGTGGGAGGCCCTGCCCTTCCTCTTTCTTCGGGGCACTGTCCAGGGGCTGGAGCTGTGCAGTCAGGGACTTCTGCCCTTTCACCCTCTCCCTCGGCCCAGTGTGCGGATTCTGGTGTCGGCCGGGCTCCCCCGCTGCCCCTCTGCACGGGCCTCTGTGCAGGTGCTGGCAGGGCTTCCTGACGGTGGAGAGACGGGGTTGGCTTAGGGAGGACTTTGGAACTGATTCTTTTGATCTTTCACAAACCGTGAGCACTACTTTGGGGCCCGCCGCAGGGCAGCACCACCTGTGACCAAATGTGCGTCCTTTTCTGGTTGTGTTCATAGCCCAGTCATGGAGCAAACAAGGAGTGATCACAACGGAGTTTTGATAAATGTCACAATTTATCTGACATTTGTTTAAACCTTAAAAAAAATTAAAATGACTTTTTTTAGGTTTAAGGAATAGGGGCTAATATTTAATAGTAACTTTTACCTGCTGAAACATGACCAGCTGTCTTCAGCAAAACCGCCCAGCTGCTGAATGGACTGAGGCCCACTGTGGGGTGCCCTGTCTTGTTCCTTTTAAGATGAGTTTCCCATCTTTCAGCTTCTTCAGTGTCTGTTTCTGCCTAGGGCTAGGAGCTTGGAGGAGAGGAAGAGGCAGGGGAAGAAGAAACGGGACTGCAAGGTGGACCATGCAGTGCTTTCGGGCGTCTTGTTCCTGTGGACCCAAGGTTCTGTGTGCCGGGTGAATGGACACTGCCTGCATTGCAGCACTTGGGCATCCTTTCCCCTCTACTGGCTTGAGTCTGACTTTTTATTTATTTATTTATTTTTGAGATAGTCTCACATTTTTGCCCGGCTAGAGTACAGTGATGTTACCATATATAGTTCACTGCAGCCTCCAATTCTGGCCTCAAGTAATACTCTAGCCTCAGCCTCCCAAGTAGCCCGGATTACAAATGCCTGCTACCACTCCAGTCTAATTTTTCTGTTTTCAGTAGAGACGGGTCTTGCTCTTGCTGGGACAGGCCTAGACCCCCTGACCTTAGGCAGTCTTCTCCCCTCGGCTTCCCAGAGTGCTGGGATTAGAGGTGTGAGCCTCCGATTTGGCCTTTAGTATTATATCTGAATCACAGTTGTTATTTTCTGAAAAATTTTTTCAAGAAAAAATATCACTATTAAAAGCTTTCATGTTGCTTTTAAAATATAATTTCCAGAAAAATTAAAACTTACTTCTAGGCTTATGTAGTGGAATTTACTTACTTAGGAAATTCTTAGCCACCCGAGTTATAGTTTGACCTCTAGGATGCAATACTTTTTTTCCTTATAAACTCCTATATACCTCAGTAAGTAACAGAAGAGATATTTTTATATTAGTTGACTCTTGAACAATGCTGCACAGTTGAAAATTCATGTATAATTGTTGACTCCACAAAACTTAACTATTTACAGTCTACTGTTGACCAGATGTCTTACCAGTAACAGTTAACACATAATTTGTACATTATATGTATTATAAAGTGTATTTTTATATATATTACTTAGAAAATCACAAGGAAGAGGACATGTGTTTACTAGTAAGTGGAAGTGGATCGTTATGAGTCTTCATCCTCTGTGTTCATGTTGAGCTAGTGGAGGTGAAGGGGAGGAGGGTTTGGTTTTGCTGTCCTGGAGGTAGAAGAGGTGGAAAAAAATCTACATATAAATGGACTTTGGCATTTCAAACTTGTGTTGTTTAAGGGCCAACTGTATTTTTATTTCTAGATTTAAAAATCTATCAATTGTCCTGAAAACAAGTTGGTACAAGGAAGGCTGTGTACGTGACAAATACTGTTGAACCGCAGAGTCAGAGGGGGCATCCTCGTTCCTGATTTTAGGGTAAAGCTTCCCCTCATTGAGTATGATGTGATCTATGAAGATTTTCATGAGTGCCCTTAATTGAGTTAAGGAAGTTTCCTTCTATTCCTAATGTTCTGAGTGCTTTTTTCATGAAAGATTGCTGGATTTTGTAAAATGCATCTTCTGTGTTTGTTGAGGGGATGGATTGTGTGTGTACACACAAACACACACTCGTGTTTTCTTTCTATTAATATGCTGTATTATATTGATTGATTTTCTTATGTTGAACCACCATTGCACTGTGGGATGAATCTCACTGGGTCGCAGTATGCAATCCTTTTAATGTGCTGTTTAATTTAGTTTGCTAGTACAATAGAACCTCCATAGTCGACCACCTCACTGCATTGACCGCTTCCGTGAGCTGACCACGAGCACTACATGGACATGTCAGCACAGTAGGACAAGTTCTTTACGCTGACCACATCCATATGTTGACCGAGTTGTTACAGTCCCCTGGGTGGTCAACTTAGAGAAGTTCTCTTGTCTTTTGTTGAGGTGTTTGTATCCATATTCTTAAGAGATATGAATCTATAATTATCTTGTGGTATCTTTGCCTGGATGGTTTTTTTTTTGGAGACAGAGTCTCAAGCTGTCGCCCTGGGTAGAGTGTGGTGGTGTCATAGCTCACAGCAACCTCCAACTCCTGGGCTGAAGCGATCCTCTTGCCTCAGTTTTTCTATTTTTAGTGGAGACAGGGGCTCCCTTTTTGCTCAGGCTGGTCTTGAACTCCTGAGCTCAAGCAGTCCACCTGCCTCGGTCTCCCCGAGTGCTAGGATTACAGGTGTGAGCCACTGTGCCTGGCCCTTTGTCTGGATTTTATAGAATGTGTCATGAAGTATTCCTTCTTCTGTTTTTTGGAAGTTTGAATAGGATTGTTGATAGTTCTCCATTAAGTATTTAGGTGACCTCATCAGCAAAGCTTTCTGGTCCTACAGTTTTCCTTTGTTGGGATGTTTTTGATTACCGATTCAATTTTTTTTGAATCAGAGTCTCATTATGTCGCCCTTAGTAGAGTGCAGTGGCGTGACAGATCACAGCAACTCAAACTCTTGGGCTTAAATGATTTTCTTGCCTTCTCCCTCCTGGGACTACAGGCACCTGCCACGATACCTGGCTATTTTTTTTTGTTGTTGCAGTTGTCATTGTAGTTTAGCTGGCCTGGGTTGAGTTCGAACCTGCCAGCCTCAGTGCATGTGGCCGGTGCCATAACCACTGTACTACTATGGGTGCCAAGCCTGATTCAATTATTATTTGTCTTTGGTATTATTTATTTTTTCTTGAGTCATTTTCCTAGATGGAATGTTTCTAGGAATTTGTCCATTTAATTTAGATTATTTAATTGGCTGGTGTATAAATATCCTCCTTTTTAATTTCTATAAGATAGGTAGTCATGTCCCCACTTTAATTTCTGATTTAATTAATTGCACTTTCTCTATTTTTGCTAGTCACTTTAGGTAGGGGTTGGTTAACTTTTGTTGATCTTTTCAAAGAACCAACTCTTGCTTTGATTGATTCTCTGTTGGGTTTCTAGTCTATATTTTATTGTTTTCCCACTTGAATTTTTATTATTTCTTTCCTTCTGCTGGTTTTAGGTTTAGTTTCCTCATCTTTTAGTTCCTTAAGGTCTAAAATTAGGTTGTTGATTTGTGGTCTTTTTTAATATAGGCGTTTACCACTATAAGTTTTCCCCTGAGCACTTCTTTCACTGACTCTCATAGTTTTGGTATTTTTTGCTTTCATTTTTCATTCATCTCAAAGTATTTTCTAATTTTCCTAGAGATTTCATCTTTGACTCATTGTGGTTTAAGAGTTTGTAGTTTAAATTCCACATATTTGTGGGTTTTTTTTTTTTTTCAGTTTCCTTCTTTATTGGCTTTAGTTTTATTTCACTGTGGATAGAGAAGATACTTTGTGTGATTTTAATCTTAGGGTTCGTTGAGAGTTGTTTTATAGACTAACATTTTATCTATTCTGGAGAGGATTCCACAAGCATTTGAGCAGAATATATGAGTGGAGTGTTGGGTCTGTATCTCTTAGGTCTAGTTGGTTTATAGCATTATTCAAGTCCTCAAGTTCCTTATTGATCTTCTATCTAGATGTCCTGTCCGTTGTTGAAATTGGTATATTGAAATCTCCAATTATTATTGTAGAATTGTTTCTCCCTTCAATTCTATCAGTGCTTGCCACATATATTTTAGGACTCTCTGGTGTGGTTCATGTATTATATAAATAACTTTGCCTTACAATCTATTTTGCCTACTTATTAATATAGACACTAGATCTCTTCTCATTACTGTTTTTGTTGTTGTTGTTTGTTTGTTTGTTTTTGAGTCAGGGTACAGTCTGTCACCTAGGCAGCTGTATTACAGTGGCATCATTGTAACCTCACACTCCTGGGCTCCAATGATCCTTCCTCTCAGCCTCCCGAGTAGCCAGGACTATAGGCATGGCCACCATGCCCAGATGATTTTTCTATTTTTTTGTAGAGGTGGGGATCCCTCTCTTGCTCAGGCTGGTCTCAAACCTATAGCCTCAAGCAATTCTCCAGCCTTGGCCTCCTAAAGTGCCAGGATTATAGGTGTGAGTCACTGCACCCAGCCCTTTTTATTACTGTTTGAATGGATATCTTTTCCTCTCTTCCAAGTACTATTAAGATAATAGTTAGGCCTGATCCTACTTACCCCCTGAGATCAGACGAAATCGGACACATTCAGGGTGCTATGGCCATAGAGTATCTTTTTCTTTCTTTTTCTTTTTTTTTTAAATGTTTATTTTTCAAAGAAAAATGGCAGTAGCAGTTGGAAACCTACTTATTCTTCAACTCCAATTTTTTTCTTTAAATTTAGAAGTGACTTACTATTTTAGTTTAAA
This sequence comes from Arctocebus calabarensis, assembly GCA_963573935.1. Lineage (NCBI taxonomy): Eukaryota > Metazoa > Chordata > Mammalia > Primates > Lorisidae > Arctocebus > Arctocebus calabarensis. The sequence continues at coordinate 39,856 of CAUYON010098928.1, read as the reverse complement.
TTTAGAAGTGATTTACTATTCTAAACAACCCCCCCCCTTCCCCTTTAAATGTTTACTATCTACTTGTGCCGAATCCTGCACGGAGATTGCTCTAGCATATATCCCCAGATCCTCGCTTTGCTCCTTTTACCAAAAAATGCAAAACACAGTTCCACTGTGCATCTTATGGGTTCCAATTTTCAAAAATAGGAAAAAAAGATATTTGGAATAGCTGATTAAGTTGAATAAAAAAAAATCCACAGGAATGCGGTTTGATTGGGGCAGGAATCCACTCCTATGTTTCTGGTAATCTGATCCCGCTCCATGAATCCTTGTAATTCGTCCTCCCTATCCTGTCCATATCATGATTTGAATCCAATGACCCAGCTCAAGATTGGAATCCAGCGAGCCTTCTCCAATCTGAAGTTTTATAACCAGCAAAACCAAAAAAGAGAGGCAAAATGTTAGATACTGTAATCGAGAAAGGTTTCTGGGGAATGATGAGTTATGTCTGATGTCACCAGTTTAACAGATGTACATCAGTACCTGTCAGATTCCCCAAAACCAGCTTCTGAGTGGTGTTCCGATAAATGTTAGAAACTTAATCATCACAGAGACTAATTGGAAGAAGCATTTTATATTTACAGTTTAACTGATAACGCCAACACTTGTTACTGTACAGCGTACTCCAGGTTTTGTGGTTTTAAAAAGTTATGTAGCTGAAAAGTTACCGTTGTTGCTGCCCACCTAGTGTAAACTAAATCTAATAATGCCATCTGCAATTTAATTTGTAAATTAAAATGTTTTAAACATGAGTCAATTATGAATATTAGTTTAAAGGAGAAAGTGATACTTAAAAAGTATTCCCAACTAGATTATCTACACCAATACGGGAATTCTATATTTTGCTTTCATTTTGTCTTTAAAAAAAAATGAAATAGTAATAGTAGCTCTGTTCACACACGCTATTCAGCGCTCTATCCAGTCACACAGAGGATGCAGATTTAGCAGTATTGATATTATACCCTATCTCATTGGAATTAAAGACGCCCTGTGCCCACATGTACACGAACAGCTCACACATGAACGGTTGTAACTAACCACTGACAAGTCAGGCAGTTCTTCCCACCTTAGTCCCTATCAAAACAAAAGGGGAGGGGGCAAAAGAAATTGTTACAAAAAGGGCAATTTTTCCTCAATTGCCAGGTTTAAGGAGCAGAGCAATTGTAGCTAAAGATAACTGCATAAAATGTTCTGCATAAAGTGTTTTAAGGTCTATGAATATAATCATTTTTAACCCTTGTCCTTAGTATAAAGCGTGTCTTTCTCTATCCTTTTACTTTCCACCTACTTGGATCTAAAGTGAATATTTTAAGCAGCATAACGTAGGAATATTTTTTTAAAAATCCACTTTGCCTGTCTTTGTCTCTCAATTTGTGAGTTTAATTTTTCTCTATTTAAAGTGATTGTTGATATGGAAAGACTTATGTCTTTTCACTTTTTTAATTTTTATGTCATAATTTTATTTTGGTTTCTCTGCTGTTGCCTTCTTTTATGTTTCATTGAGTTTTCCTCCTCATGTATCGTTTTGATTCCTTCATTTTCTCTTCTGCACATCTAAATTCATACACTCTGGTTTTAGTAGTGACCATTAAGTAACTCTGCTCCTGTTCAGCTCTGTTCTCTTTCTTTCGTTGTTATTGTCAAATTACACTTTTACATATGTGCCCATTAACATAGCTCTTAAGCTCTTGTTTTACGTGTATCTCTTTCAGTCCATGTGGGAAACAAAATAAAGGAATTATAAAGAAAATATACACTAATACTAGCTCTGGTTCTATCTTTTTGTTTTTTGTATGGCTTCAAGTTACCGTGTTGGACCCTTTAATTTCAGCCTGAACGATTCCTTTTCACATTTCTTGTAGGAAGGTCTACTAGCCTTGGATTTTATTAGCTTTGGTTTATCTGGGATTGTCTTAATTTTTCTTTAATTTTCGAAGGATAATTTAGCTAAATATGGGATTCTTTCTTGGTTGACAGTTTTTTTCTTTCGGCACCTTAAATGTATCATCTCACTGCATTCTGGCCTCCATGGTTTCTGATGAAAACTTGCTTGTTAATGTTGCAGAGAATCTCTTGTGTGTGATGAATTGCTTTTCTCTTGCTGCTTTCAGGATTTCCTTTCTGGCTTTTGACAGTTTAGCTGTAATGGGTCTAGACGTGGGTCTCCCTGAGTGTATTCTCCTTGGATTTCATTTAGTTTTTGTGATATGTAAATTGGTATATTGCATCAAATTAGGGATGTTTTGGCCATTGTTCTTTGCATGTTTTTCTGCATCCTTCCCTTTCCTTTACTATGGGACACCCGCCCCACATGCCTTGGTGCACTTGACGATGTCCCACAGGCCTTGACGTCAGGCTCTGTTTATTTTTCTCCATGTTTTTTTCTCCTTAGATTGGGTAATTTCAATTATCTTATCTTTGAGTTTGCTGATTCTTCTGCCTGTCCCAACTTGCTGTTGAACTCCTCTAGTGAATTTTTCATTTTAGCTGTTGTACTTTTCAGCTCTAGGATTTACATTTGATTCCCTTTTGTAATTTCTGTGTCTTTGTTGGTCTTCCCTATTTGTTCATGCATCCTTATCCTAATTTACTTTACTTCTTTAGTCCCTAGTTTCCTCAAGTTTTTGAGCACGTTTAAGACAATTTAAAGTCTTTGTCTCATCAGCCTAAGTTTAGGTTTTTTTGTGGATAGTTTCTGTCAATATTTTTTTTTCCTGTGAATGGGCTGTATTTTCCTGTTTCTTTGTATACTTTGCAATTTTCTGTTAAGACTGGACGTTTTGAATATTATACTGTAGTAATTCTGGACCTGAAATTCTCATCCCTCCTCAGGGATTGCCCAGGTTACCGTTGGGTGCTGTAGTCATCTTCTTCTTTATTCAGTGACTTTTCTAAACTATTCTTACAATTACTATATTCCTTGTTGTATATGATTGCTGAAGTTTCTTTTATCTCCAAGGTCAGCCAGCGATTTCTTTAAATGCTTAGATCCAGTAAGGAAAATAATTTCCATTTCTTTCAATTCCTTTGAAAGACACGGAGAAGCTCTCCCCACCCAGGGTGTTGGAGTAATAGCCAGCCTCTATTCCAGTCTCTCAGAGAAAACACATCCCTAAATCGTGGAAGGCGAGGTTCCCACTGTGACCCAGCAACCCAAGGGACCTGAGTTGCAGTCTCCGTGACTGCCTGCGTGGAGCTGGGCTAACAGTTCTGACACCTCCGCAGGGGACTCTGGAGCAGGCCCAGAGTGTCCTGCTTCACTGTCTATTGTGTTGTCCGTTCTGTATTGATTATTATTGAGATAATATCTCAATATCACAATGTTGCATTAGTGTGTATTATAAAAAGATCTTGTTTAAGAGAAGAGTGAATGCTTACGTGTGTGTGAGCAGTGTGTGGATAGAGCTCCTTCTTATGGGTTATTTACCATCATTACCTGTCCACCTTACAAATAGGCATAGTTGATCGTGATGACTGAGATTTTTGTGCACACGTAATGGTGTCAACTACACATCACTACACCTTGTGACTGTGTGGAAAAAATGGCAACACAATGAAGTAATGCCCTGATCTTTTTTGAACTACTTATTTGTAAGCGAACCACTCATGAGCTGTAGGGCAGGGATGTCTAATACAATTTGAGACTTAGTTCATTATGATGTCTTAAGTAGTCTCTTTAGGTAGTGTCCAACTCTCTCTGAGATAAAAATGCTATCTCCGGTCTGCTTTTCACACCAGGGTGGCTTATGGGGGTGGGGTGGGGTGAGGAGAGTGGAGTATCTCCTGGCAGTGGGAAACTGACCATTTTCCCCTCATGTTCACTCTTTCTTCTGATGTCCTGTGTGGTATCTTTTAGCCTCTTGTGTGGCTAAATGTTGTGTTTGCATTGCTGGCAAGTGCTTGTGACACTGTGGCTGGAGTTACTCGTGGTCCGGCCTTTCTGGTTGGTCAGAACATAGTGGTGCTCCCGGGACGGTTCAGTCTCTTTGGCTTCTGCTTTCCGAGATCTCCTGGGTGCCTGGTCTCTTCCAGCTACGAGCCTGGAACTTCATGCACAGCCTTTGCTAAAGGGTCACTGCCTGCTGCCCCACTAGCTTAGACAGTTTGAGTCGCAGCGCTTACTGTTTTTTGACCGTATTTGGAAAAACTATACCTCAAGATAACGGCATGGTTTGCAAGACTGAACTTACTTCTGTTTGTGTGAGATGCTGCCTGTTACTTCATTTCATCTCTTTGTACTTTATTCCCTAGTAACACCTGTTAGTTCCCCAAGCAGACAAGTGCTTCCAGCAGTCTAAGGCAAATGTTAGATGCTTGGAGAGGCAGAACAATAACAATGAAAGCAGCGGTTTTCTATCACTAACATGAGGTAAATATATATAATATGAGGATTATATTTAAAGAATGTGTTTCTGAATGAATGTCTATTTCAGGAGATGTATATTGTATGTATATTTTATCACATGTATGACTAAGGTTTTGTAGTTAAGGTACAACATACAGACTTAATATTAGAAGGTTTGCTTTCTTTGTATCTGTAGCGATGTTTCCCCATAACGACCGACACATAGTGTGACTTCACACACACCTTTTCTTCTCTTGCAGGACGGTTCGTGTCTGGTTAAAGAGAGACAGTGGACAGTACTGGCCCAGCATATACCACGCCATGCCGTGTGAGTATCTGACCTCAGCTCTGAACACCCAGCCCCGTCCTTCCCTGGTGGTCTTCTCTTTTTTTCTTGAGTCAAGAAGACTAAGGTTGGAACTTTCATTACAATGCAAAGTATAGCATTAAGCCATTTTAGATTTTTCTAAGGCTTTCACGATGTAAAGTAAGAAATCGTGTAGAAATTGGCTGTGTGTTCCTAGTTCTGAATAAGCTGATGGAAGGAGGACTCTAGCACAAGGGCCGTCTGGTCCTTCCCAGCTTTCTGTTTAGCTATTTTGCGGACTATGTGCTTACACGTTCGCTTTTCTCCAGTGATTACATTTGTGAAGTCAGTTTGTCCTTGCATTATTGTCACATTATTAATTCAGATTTCAAGACATATCTCTCAAATATACTTTAAAAAAATAGATGAGTGATTCTAGGAGTGTTCCATTAACAAGTTTTCTCACATGGAGAAGAGTTAGCCCCTAAAGTAGGAAATTTCTTTTTAGTGTTTCATTTTTAAAAGTACTGATGTTCGGGACATCCTAGTTCTCGTTTATTTTAGTGTAACATCACTATTTAAATGAATTATCAGTTGTATTAAGCATTTCCCTTAGTCCCTTCTCGTCACATCCTAATTAAAATTAACATAGGCTTGTAGTTTGAACTCAGCCCGGCCAGCTGGCTGCGGCATGCTCCTTTCCCTGGGACCTCAGCCTCCCAGCTTCAGAAGTACATGCCACTGTGTGCAGCCAAAATAAACTCTTGTTAGCTGGTAGATGTGTTCAAGTCCGTGCCTTTGGCACACTGTACTAGTTCAAACAACAATTTGACCTTTTTCTGAACCAGTGAATTATTAAGGATATAATAGTTTGCAATGATTTTCAAATTATCTCTGAGGCTTTGCATGTCTTTAGAATTTTGTAGTAAATAGATGGTTCACAAAGCTGAATCGAGTATTCAGCCACTTTTATGTCAAAAAACTGTAATTCTGAATGCTATGTTCTTCCTTTGCTGGTTTTGCTTCTGGAAGATGCTGTTACATTATAATGGGCCCTAGGTGAACTTTTCTTTTTAAGCCACGGCAGTGTTGAGGGTTTAGGTAAATGGGGAAAAAAAGGGAATTCTCCGCTTTTTCCCCCCCTGATTTTTAACTGATATAATGAGTCCTTTGGTCTTACTTCTTCAACAAATATGATGCAGTATCTAACTGGAAGAGGCGGGGAGGGCTATAATTCAGCAGGTTGAAGTCAGCCTCAGAGCTGTAAGAAATATGCATGTGTATATTTGCAGCAGACCTGGGTGAAGTGAAATGAGGGGAAGTTGGGGACAGCAAGCGAGAAAGCTTCCTGAGATAAGCATTGGTAGGAACTGCATGAAGACACAGGTTCTAGTGATTGCTACCCGCCCCCTGCCCCATACACACAGAACACACATTTTGTGCCATTCTCCAATGTTCTCCTTATTTCAACATCCCTGAGAATACAGAGAAGCCTGTAGCCTCTGCTGTTAAGGTTGACTAAGGTTGCTTGGAGCTCCTACACCTGGCATTAGCGCTCAGTGAATTTTGTGGAAGGCTTCAGTAAGTAATACGGATGAGTTTCCTGGAGGGCATTATCATCCATTTCCCTTGGGACTGAACATGAACTTTGAGAAGGAAGACCTTGTAATTACTTGTATACTTTGCCTATGGGACTTTACAAAAGAGGGTACACAAGGATCACTTTGTCATGCTGAGCATAGTCTGTGGACCAGCAGCCTCAGCATCACCTGAGAATTTATTAGAAATGCCCAGAGCTGCTGTGTCAGAATCTGCATTTTAATCAAATCTCTAGGTGATTTGAATGTACAGAGTTTGGGAGAGTATCTTGTGACATTACAGCCGACTTGTGGATGGATGATCTGTGTACGTGACGTTTATATGAACGTATGTAAAGCCATATGTATGTATGTGTAGTGCTGATTCGTAAATAGAGTGGACCCTCCATAGCTGACCACCTCATAAGTTGACTTAATTTTCATAAACCAGACATGCACCACATACAAATTGGTACAGTGGTCCCGGTTCCTCACGGTGACCACGTCTGTTGCTGACCAGTTTGTTGCAGTCTCTTGGGGGGTCACCGTAGAGAGGGTCTGTTGCAGCCAGATGTAAACGGACGTGCCAGTCAAGTGCACCCACTGTGTGTAGGCAAGTTACTGTGCAACCACTAAGTGTAGGTCACTGATTCAGGCTCCAGAGATTTGCCCATGAACAAAATGTTGTACAGGGAGGCGCCTGTGGCTCAGCGAGTAGGGCGCCGGCCCTATATGCCAAAGGTGGCAGGTTCAAGCCTAGCCTCAGCCAAACTTCAAAACAGAAAAATAGCTGGGTGTTGTGGCGGGTGCCTATAGTCCCAGCTCCTCGGAGGCTGAGGCAAGAAAATCACCTAAGCCTAGGAGTTGGAGGTTGCTGTGAGCTGTGTGACACCACGGTACTCTACTGAGGGCGATAAAGTGAGACTCTGTCTCCACAAAAAAAAAAAAAAAAGTGTTGTACATAGTCAAGATGATTTTGATACTTTTTATTGCTGAGTGGTTCCATTACCATGTAGAGGTAAAAGAAAAAAGGCTATATTCATCACAATTGGCTTTTATGTTCCTAGGAATCTTATGCAATCACATGATATAGTAACTGACCTCTGAGCGAGAACATAAGCTTTATTTAACCTGAAAGAGGCAAAATCATTGCATAAGGAAATAAGCTATATTTTAATCGGTTAGAGAACCTGAAATAGATTTGCATTTCCAAGAGATTGTTTTGCAGTCCTTTCTACTGAAAATTGTTTTGTTAAGAGGTCACTCAATATAACCCTAAATAATGGTTATGTGGTATTAGTTACAAAATAAGTGAAAAAGTACAATGTATCTGGAGGCTACAATATGGGTAGTACAAGACAGGGGTGACCTTATGTTAGTAAGTAAGTAGAATTCAAAATACAGAACAAAACAAAAAGATACTCTGCACATTTAACATATGGGTTATTTGCTTCTTTTGTCCATTAAAATATCTTTTAAATATAGTGGCTGAATATGGCAGCCTCTGCCTGTCTTCATGGTGGGGATAGTCTGTTGGGGAAGCAGACATTGAATCAGTACCAGCCACGTGTGTGGTGAGTGCCAAGACTTGGGAAGGAGGCGTCAAGGGCATGTGCTGTCCCGAGGAAGGTTCATTGTGAATCCCGCCTCCATAGAAAATTTGAGGGTGACTGCTGACTTACTTTGAGGTTTCCTATAAGCTAGCTGATTTTTTATGGATGAGTGAGAAATCAGAGCCTTCCATAGCAAATATTCTTTCAAAAAAGAATAGCATCTTGGTGTCTCTCCCTCAGCAGCTGCTAATTGTCTGTGATGATGATGACTTACAGCCTCCCACTAGTTGTCGTTGACGATGACTTACAGCCTCCCCCCCAACCCCCCGGGACCCTTCCCAGAGAGGAATCTTTTTTCAGGGTACAGGGTTCAAGTTTCAGTTGCAACCATGAAAGTGATGATTTGGTCTGGGGCTCTAATAGATCCCATTTTAACTACCACATTTGTATCTGACTACAGAGAAGCAGCTTGTGAAAAACACAGGCATTCCTATTTTCATGCTGAATTATTTCAGAGTTGCTAACTCGGTGTGCTGTCCCAGTGAATCACGAGAGAGATGAGAGGAATTTCTTGCAGGGGTAGGATGGCTGGAGTTGGAGACTTTTCTTACTCTTTGAGAGGGTTGGGTATCGTGGCTGGGACTTTATTGCCCACTTCTCCCCTGGGCTTGGAGAATCAGGAAATCATTCTGGCTGCCAAGCATATGAATAGGAGGCTTGTGGGAACCAGAGCCTGGGGCCAGGTGTGGTGGAGAAGGGGAAAACCTCTGTGGGTCCTGTCGTTGCCAGGGCAGACGAGCGGAATTGACTTTGGCTCCTAAATGTTTATGAATTTGTCCCCAAGGCCAAACAGAAGACTTTTTTTCAAAAAACAGTTACAAATAAATAGATGTACCTAGCATTTCAGTAAAATGACCTATGTCATCAGCTTCTCATCTGCCTTGGCGTCTGCCCAGTCTGAAGCTGTGGTTGGGCCTGTACGGCCACCTCACCATCGCCCGGTAATGTTTCAAGTGTAGGAACTCAAGTCCTCACAGAAACACGCAATTTTGCACTCTGTTCTTCCCAGTTTTTATCAGAGTCTGTTGGGAGAAGGGTCATTCGTAGCAGATAGCAGAGTGACATTTGGTCTGGCTCCTCTGAATTCGGAGTCCCCACCCTCTCCTCACCCCGAGGTGCGTAGAACGTGAAGTGCTTTGTGGCCTCATAATACCCAGCGTCCCCGTATGAGAAAGTGTGGAGGGCAGTAGTTTTCAGACACGAAGGCTAGGAACCCTTTGCTTTCCTGAAGCCAAAGCTTCCCAGCCGTGTACCGCAGCTTACAGGTGTGGCCCAGATGGACTCCAGGTCCCTGAGAACTGACCTTAGCTGGGCAGGGGCATGGAGGTGGGTGGAAGAGGGGTGGCGGCAGGGTTAGTCTCTTCCATTTTCAGTGACCGCAAATATAATTTTCTGTATGTACAGGAGGTGAAAAAGTTGGGAGAAACAGCTCAAAGAACCTCATACTTGGTCCTTATGGATATTGTGAAACATGGAACTTACCAAGTTCTTCAAAAAATCTTTATTTTCATTTTCTCCCAGTATGTATGTGTGTTTTCCCCCATAGTTGTGATTTTTTGTTTATTTCTAAGTTTTGGTTTTATTGTATCTACTTTTTTTTTGTTTGTTTGTTTTGGGTTCAAACCGTTTTATTGAAGGGAATTGGGGGCAGGGAACAAAGAAGCGCGCGGGATGATGAGATCCGACGTCTTCGGCCAGGCCAGGACCTCCTTAGCTTTGCGACCGCGGAAAGGTATTGTATCTACTTTTTAAGCCAGTTCAAGCTCTTTGTGAAATGACGTAGGAAATAAGTTAAAGGAATTATCTCAGTTCAGATGAACATTTGAAGATTGTCTCCTGTTCACATGAAATTCACCCCCCCAGAAATGTGTTGTTTCAAACTGGAGTCTTTCAGAGAGTTTGTAGTTCAGAGCCTGTGCTTGGGGAATCTGAGCTCCAGGTTTGAGGTCCCTTTGCTGAGTCACTTTGGCCACAAACAAGTCTTTTACTTTTTCTCTCCTTTGAAGTCTGATAGATAATCTCTTTTCTTTGTCCTCAAATTTGCAGAACTAATTTGGTTATCAGATATACCAAATAACTATTTGTAAAATACCGTCAGGTTTTTGTTGTTTAACAATCTGTAATATCATTGCCAATGTTACCCAGAGTCATTTGGAAGAACCTACTAATTTGTGAGTTTGTGGGTGGGTTGGTTTCCTTTTCCCATTTATTGAAACTTAAAGGAAACAGGTAACTTAATATTGGGGGTTTGGAAAGTTAATATGTTCAAAGACTTTATATATGGATTGGACATGAGCTGTCTCACATGTAAACTGCAATGTTAGGCTTTCCGTAGGTGAGGAAGACTTAGGACTGAACGGGTGGTTCGTGTGCTCCCCCCACTTCACCTGCTGGGAAAAAACTCATGTGGTAGATTATGGTAGAAAGGAATTTAATATTATGAACACAGAAGTTCTGTTTTTATATATAGTGGTGATTGTTTTGGAGACTTTTAAACATCTTTAACTCAGTTGAGAGATTGAGAACTGGTCATTCTGTTGCTTTAATTTGTACCTTATTTCAAATAATTCCCGGATTCTTGCTTGTGAAATGCTCCATTTGTTGGGTTTCTTTTTGACATAGATTACATTATAGAACTATGTGTAAAATTATTTTCTGTTAAAATAAAAATAAATTAAAACATGTTTTTACTATTTGCATTTTTCAAACCATGAAGTAATAGGCTCTTTTAATTCTATATTTACTAAGAAGAGAAAGTGCCCAAAGAACTTTTGAGTTTTAAGGGAAACAAAGAAAAATATAGATAATCCAAACTGAGTGTGCCAGGTACTGATTAGTCCAAGAACAGCATTTATTTATTAATAGCATATTCTTATTTAATTTTCATCTGAGAGGGCATTTTAAAATTTACTATAGTTAGTTCACTTTCTTTTAACTTAAACTTGCCTGGGACCACTTCTAATTCACTGTAACTTTGCAGATGATACTCCTTCTATATCAAAAGAAAACAAAATGATGAATTCTAGTGGAGTGCATAAAATGTTTGATTTAAATGAAAAATGCTTTTAGCGTTAGACAATTGAAGTCTTAAATGCAGGTATGCTTACTGAAATAAAACAGGGGTTCAGTGCTACAAATCTAATACATGTTTTGCTATTGGGAGGCTCTATTAAAGGCCTCCTTACAGTGGAACCCTGACATTTAACTTCACCAGGATGCCTGTAACACTGGAAGTTTTATTTGCAGAAGTATCCTTGTTTATTTAGTTTTAAAATTCCGACCAGACCCTCTCATGAAGACCAGTGTCTCCTGCCAAATTGTGCCTTTAGCATTGTATAGCAGGGTGAGTGAAATCCAGGCTTGACCTTCAGTGAAGCTTGTGTTTATTTGAGCAAAGTGCAACTGGTCTGCAAAGGACAGAAATAAATTAGTCATAAAATGAAAGAATTACTGGTGTAATAGAAATTAGGAAACTTTTCCCCAAATGGAAATACATTAAGACTGCCTTCTCTCAACTATCTTTATTTTTTAAAAAGCAAGGGTAATTTTTTAAATAACAGTTGTTGATAAAAGTATTGGAAACGAAAATAACCACACTCTCTCTCATCTGTGAGCTCTGCTGCCGTGTTGAGGGTGAGCTGGTCTCTCGAGTTCCTTTTGCCGAGAGCTTTTCTCCTGCAGGGTATGTGCTCTTCAATATAATCACCATATAGGAGCTTCTCTCTATTTTAGTTTTCCCTGAACTTTAAGCTGAATTAACTGCCTTAAATCACAAACCTTTATTTTACCAAACTCTCAATGTTATGAAAGTGTTTCATTTTAAAGGTGAGACTTTCATAGGCCATCAAGATCTCAAGTCCTGATACTCATGTAAGAGATCCGATTACTCACAGACTGCACAAATTTCTTTTCTAGTTTAGTTGTGCTTTTCCTTATTTTCTAAAGTGTTTCCAGTACATTCTTCTGACTGTCAGTAGTCTGAGACGGGAAAGGCAGGTGGGCAGTCTTAGAAAGGGAACAGTGACAATGAACCCTACGCTATGTTATCAAGAAACTGCATCATCATTTTTCCCTACATTTTGATTAAAATGTAGGAAACTAAACTATAACATCGATAAGACCAGTGTAAGGCCTTGAGTTTCAGTTATCGAGTGAATATGGAGCAGTGTCGGATTAACTACATACGGTGTGACATGTCTCACTGGGAAGCAGTTACAAGTAGGGTTATACATACACCTTCACCTTTTGTTTCATGCTATGTTCATTTCATCTGGAGTTCAAGGATGCACTTTTGATGGAGGAACTCAGTGACTGGTATAATTTTATAGTTCAAGTCAAGCACAAACTCACTCTTTGGAGAAAGCAATTTCAGGGTAGGAGAATATGACAGTCTTGGATGTTTAGACATCAGAAAGACCAATTATCTTTTGATTGTCTTCTGAATTATTAGTTTTACAGCATTTAAAGAAAAGTTCTTGTTTTGTAAATACCACAAATATTTGTAGCCATTTTTTGCCACCTAGATACAAATGTGCTTAAGTCATATATATACACATATATATTTTGTCTTTCCCCCTATTCTTCCTGCAAAAGGGTGCTCTTTACCACTTTGTCATAATCCCTTTGCTTTATTGGGTCTCATTACCCTTCCGCAGACAGTTTTGCCCGTTTAATGTCTGTCTTGCAAGGCTTGAAGACCGTTTTGTGTGGGACACACTGCCAGTCTTTCAGAAGTACTTTCCTTTTAAATTCTAGTAAATTGAGGTTAGAAGGATCTTTATGTCAATTTGTTTATTCCTTTGACCCTCACGAGGATAAATATTTACTATAGCAGCAAATCTGGGCAAATATTCTTTTGGATCTGCTTTCTGTCTCTTTAGCCTGGCCAGGGGCAATGGGTAACCAACCCAAGACCTGTCCTTACGGGAGTGTGACAGTTGGGAAATGGTTTGAAGAACATCGTAAGATTCAAAAGTCTTTCCCTGCACACACACACACACGTTTGCCTGGTGTTGTCCCACAATGCCTCTTGGAAGGGAGGCTAGGGGCTCCTTGGAGCTGATGGTGTGTAACTCCGACACTCCCCTGTCTAGAGCATCTGGCGTTCAGTCTTGTGAGTTCTAGAACAGTGGGATTTCTATTTGTTAATGCTCCTTTATAGAAGAAGTCTTTTGCATTTGAATTCTGGTGGTGGTTCCTACTATATCGAAAAGTGATTTAAATCAAGGAGGTGAAATCAAGTCTTACAGTTCCTTATATGCAGTTGGTTTCACAATCTATAAATTCCTTGATGGTGGTGATAATACTGTATGTGTCATGGGAGCACATGCCTGGAAACATAGCAAGCATTCTAAATTTTCCTTGAAAGAATAACAAGAAATATAGCAAATGGGTAGGGAAAACAAGGAAAAAAGAAATAGCAATATAGATTTAAGGGGAGCAATGCTGTGAAACAGTCTCTGTATCCCATTCAGAGATCAGTGGGTTTCAAAACCAGGTGAGAACTCTGAAGGGAATCTTACAGAAAATGCTTGCAGAAGGGCCGGCAGGCAGGGAAACGGCTGCTGTTTCTGGGCTCTCTGCAGCTGCGACGGCAGTGATTTGCTTCATAAGCTCGTGTTTATATCTTATAAATTGTTAGATATTTAAAATTAATTTGAATGGGGCTGCAAAACTATGCTATTAGAAACAACATTGTAGAAATAATTTTATTACTTGAATACAAGAATGACGCTTAGGGTTTTCGTGTATGTGTGGACTTGACATAGTTATTATGATCACAACGCATGTTTTTCTTTTTATTTCAGTTAACGTGGTAATTTTCCATGAAATCCTTAGATTTTGCTGTTGTAGAATTATGAGACCTGCTATTTTAGCCTTTGTGTAGAAGTTTTGCAAACATAGTTTATAAACCGGGACAAGTAGCCTGACCTTCCAGGGCAGTGCCTTCAGCAGCGCTGGGCTGCTTTGTCTTCTAGTTTCATTTTGTGGCGAACCAGAAAGAAGAATAGTATGTTGTGTAGTGTAAGTTTGGGGGGGAAATTCCCTTTTTTGATGTTTTTATTTTTTAAATATATACTAATGGAAAATTAGAAAAAAGTAATACTTCATGTAGTTTACAAGATTTTTTGTGTGTGTTTTGTTCAGGGCCCTTTTATAGAGAATGAACAAAATGTTACTAACTGATCTGTTTTTGAAGTGGCTCTGTGAGTAGAACTTGAAGTTCTTTTACCATTTGAAGATAATCTGATTTGGGTGTTTGGTCTTTGAGCCTTTTCCAACTTTTTCCTGTGTGACCTTGGGTAAGATCTACTAATAACTGAAAAATGGAGTGGGGTCTTGGTGTGTGCCACACCTTTTGGGGACAAGACACGATTGTAATTGGGTCTTTACCTATGCAATCAGTGTAACCTGGTTTCTTGTACTCTCAATGAATCCCCAACAATAAATTAAAAAAAAAAAAGAAAAGTGGGAGTACAAACATTGGATGCAGACTGTGGTTGTGGGGATGTGGAGCTGGGGCGAGACAGTTTAAATTGTGTTGGACTTTGTAGAAAACCATTTCAGAATGGGGTAAGTTATCAAAAGGCCAATGTTCTTAGTCGCAAGCATAGCTAGGGGAGAATGAAGAGCCTGGAAGCCACTGTTCAGCAAGGCTCGTTGACCACACGTGGCTTTTGGGCAGGAAGTGTGGTCAGCCAGGGTCCTGCAGAACAGGGAGCCCCAGTCCAAGACCGTGTGTGCTATTCACCTGGTCTCTTTGCCGCAGCGTCCAGACCTAATGACGAGTTGGTTCACTTTCAGATTGAGACAAATCTTCCTCGCTTTCGATGAGTAGCCTCTTGCATAGCTCCTGAAAGCTGAAAGCAAACACTCCCTTAGTTACCATGCCCCGAGCTAATTCTGAATCAAAAAACAGATTTCTGTGCTAGCATGTGTTTGTGTACCTATGTGGGTGGAGAGGATCTAGGCCTAATAAGATCTTTCTTTTGTTTTCCTAGTTCAGAAAGGAAAGGTTGTTTCTGTTTAATATAGAATCAGGATGGAACAGAGAAAGGTAAGGGAAAGATTGCATAGTGTAACATATTGTTAATCTACTCAAGCCAATTTAGATTCAATACTGACAAGCTGAGCCCAGGCTCCTTGGAACTTAGGAGTTTGAGAGTATCTTATTTGTTGTATTTATTAAATGAATAACCAGAAAACTAGGGTTTGGTTGTAAAATTATGGTTTTTACTTTTTGCTGAGTGGGACTTAAATGAGCTGTTTTTCAGGAAATAGTGGGGAAAAATAGCCCCACATTTTTAGGTGTTTAGGCACTCCTAAATCTTTGAGAATCCTTGTTTTGTTAATTTCACCAACATGTTCATTTCTTTCAGCTCCATGTTCATGCATGTCATTTAACCCGGAAACCAGAAGACTGTCCATAGGTCTAGACAATGGTACAATCTCAGTAAGTACACATAAATAAGATTTCCAGTTGAAATACTTCCCTTCCTATGAAGTATGTATATGTATTGTGGTGGGAATTATTCATTACTTTTCTTAAATTAGCAGAGTCATGTGCTCACTAGTCAAGTCGGCCTCACAGGGCAGCGCGTCCTGCTGAGGTGGGAGACTGAGAAGAGCCGTGGTCAGTGTCCTTGAGTGTGGACGAGACTCACGCGCTGTGTGGCAGGGGCAGTGCAGGGCAGGGGTGGCGCAGGCTGAGCTCAGTGAGTCTGACTCCAGGGGCCGAGGCCAGGCCTTAATCTCAGTGTCGGCATCAGCATCTCAGCAGGGGAGATGCTTCCTCTCCTGTCCGGTGTGTGACCTGATCTGTGGTACGTGGCGCTCTCATCCTTCCCCTCTTCCTTCTGCTGCTTTTTGTCTTCTCAGCTCCCTCTAAATCTGAATCGAGTTCTGTGAATCTGTATGAATTTGTAAAGAAAGCACGGAATCTGGGTTTCCTCTATGGGTGGATGCATAAGAATGCTAGACCCTTAGACTGTAGATCTTGGGGGGACTGAAATGCTGGAAGATTGGAATTTTGAGTTTTATCTGTCTACTTGATTTTTTTTGGTTTCAGCTAGTATGTTAACTAGTAACAAGACTGATCTGGTAAATTCTCCATTTGGTGAATTATCCAGTCTTGCTGCTAGTCCTGGACAAGTGGGACCCTGCTTTGGGACCTGTGGATTGGAAGGCTCTCGCTGATCATTGTTCCCCCATTGGGTGAGGATCTGATGGGCCAAGGAGATTGACCGGCCTGCACCCTCACTCCCGCCTACTTCCAAAGAATGACTGGGTCTTTTCCCTGGATCTGTCCTCAGGAGGAAAAAACCAATAAACATATACTTAAGCCTGACAGGCAACAGTTTGAGTTGTGTAAGGCCCCTCAAGCTGTCCACAGAACCGGGGATGGGGAGAAAAGGGGATGGCCTTTTTGACACCAGAAAGGAGACCCCAAAACTGGGTCCAGCCAATAGAGGCCTTGACTTCATGTAGGAAGTAATTCAAGTGTGAGCCTTATGTTGGAAATTAAAGCAACATTTATTAAACAGTAGGCAGGCACCCCCTACAGGGTAGCACCTGTACTTAGTTGTTGAACTCTTATTTATGGCTTTGTCTTGATTATATGCTAAATAAGGGGCGAATTATTCATAGGTTTTCTGGGAAAGGGGTGGAGATTTCTGGAGATTGGGGGCTCTTTCTCTTTTCATTCCAGACAAGGTAATTCTGGGGGTCGTCTTGGCGATGGTAAACAGTAGTGGCTGGTGGGAGTTTATGTTAGTATGTCATACATTATAAGGAGGGTGCAGTGAGCAAAGGTCACTGTGGTCACTGTGGTTGACAGCTCGGCTCCTACTGGTCTTCACCAGTTTCTTCTCTGCATTCTGTTTTCTGGGTTTTGTCAGAGATCTTGGTTTGGGTCTTACAACTTTTTAACCAGTCGAGCCTGACAGGTGCCCTTCTTGGTCCTGCATGGCCACGTTATGGAACTTCAAAAAGTCTAAGAATTCCACATTTGAATCTCTATTTCTGGGTAGTTGAAGGTCTATTTGCCAAGATTAGAGGTTAAGATCATATGTTATTTAATAGCTTCACTTAACTTGTAACTTTTGTGTCTTTATTTTTTATATTTTATTTATTTTTTTGGAGACAGGGTCTCACTCTGTTGCCCTTAGGTAGAGTGAAATGACATCACAGCTCACAGCAACCTCAGACTCCTGGGCTTAAGCAATCCTCCTGCCTCAGCCTCCCAAGTAGCTGGGACTGCAGGTGTCCCCACAACACCTGACTAGTTTGTGTATTTTTACTAGAGATGGGGTCTCATGCTTGCTCAGGCTGGTCTTGAACTTCTGAGCTGAAGTGATCCTCCTCCCTGGGCCTTCCAAAGTGCTGAGATTACAGGCTTTATCCACTATGCCTGGCCTTGACTTATAACTTTTTAAATACTTAAGACTTTGTAGTGTGGACCCCCATGTGTCATTCTGTCCAAGCCCTCACGAGTGATGTTGGGCCCGACCTGAAGTTTTCTATTTAGTCAAAACATTTTTTTTTGTGGCCTATATGGCAATATGAACAATATCGTTAAATATATCCCAGTCTGTTGACAAATATTTATGGAATTTCTATAAAATACAATGCATTTGGTAAATTTGTAAGCTCTGTTCTTGGGGTGGATAGAAGAAAAATTTATGATACAGATTGTTATCTACTTTGAGAAAACCCATTTTTAAAAAGGAGGGATGTGTGTAATAAATTTTTTTTAATGACAAATGGAGATCATGGGATTATCAGTGAACTTCTGAAGTACCTGTTACATCGTAAGTCTGCAAAGATGAGCTGAGACCCGTGTGTCGCCCAGCAGTTCACAGACCGGCGCACCTGACGCTCCCAGGGTGTGCGAGGGCTTCTGGGAGGCGGGGGTGGTGCTGATACAGAGGCTTTGGAGGCAGGAAAGGCGAGTGAAGTGAGTCGGGAGAAGTCCAGCTACTTATTGTGGGTAAGAGGAGAAACCACCTTAGCTGTTACTCCGTTAGTAAATGAAACTGCCAAGAACCAGAGCATCAGTCAGGCACAGAAACTCTAGTGTCTTCTCCAGGTGTGTGAGTGTGGTGTCGCGACATCAGACCTTACCTTCCTTTGATCTTTTGTGAAGGATTGAGGGTGCCAGCGTGTGTGAAGTCGGCTCCGCAGAAGTGCCTCCTTTGCGTGGCCCGGAAGATGAGCTGCGAGGCGGCCCCTTCCCACCCAAGGACGCTGCAGCCAGGATTCGCACTCATCACTGCAGCCAAACGGCTTCTTTCCTGACAATATTTTGTTTCTGCTGTTTAATAATTTACTTTCTAGACATGAGAAATCACAGCCAGAGACTATACATTGTCTGGTTCCTGAATATAGCGAATACATTTTTGAGAAGAAAGACCAGTTAACTTACTTTAAAACTAAGGAAGGAAGAAATCAGAAAGTAAATTCTTAATTCACTTTATTTTACTAAATAAAAAGGACACGTTGTACGAGATTTAAGAGACAATTAAACTTTTGTCACTGAGCAGTGAATGAGGGATAAGGAATAGAGACCATTTTTCCAAACATGTGGCCACAGAGAGAGAGGTGAGCACTGGAACAAGGTCCAATAGGACATGAACAGCAAAGAATCAAAACAATTGGGAAAATGTATCTGTGAGAGAAGATGGGGGCCCCTTAGCTGTTGCTAAGTTTTGGGGTACAGGAGACGAATGCCTTTTGCTTTTCCCTATGAAGTAGCAGGTGGAATCACCCACTGAGAGAAGCTGAAGGTGGGCGAGATACTGTGCTTTCTCTGCAAAGCATGGAAATCTTCTGGTTTCTGCTAACGATGGGCTGAGTGCTTATTTTCATGCCCACCTTTTGCCCTGTCTGATCGTTTAACCCATAGTTCCTGTCTGCCATCTTGGTCTGTGTGGTCCTCATTATCTTCCCAGGCTTCATTCCAATGCTGTCACTTTATCTTATTTTGGGCAGTTGGTTCCTGATTCCTACCGATTGAAATTAGTCGCACACACCGTACTCAGTAGTATTAGCTGTATTGCATTGCTTATGTAACTTCTGTTTTGTAACATGTTTTTATGTCTGGGCCAGCTACAGTGGCTCATGCCTGTAATCCTAGCACTGTGGGAGGAGTTCGAGACCAGCCTGAACAAGAGTGAGACCTCCGTCTCTAAAAAAAGACATAGCTAGACATTGTGGCCAGCGCATATAGTCACAGCTGCTTGGGAGGTGGAGGCAAGAGCATCACTTGGTCTCAAGAACTGGAGGTTTCTGTGAGCTCTGCAGCCGTGGCACTGTACCGAGGGTGACAAAGTGAGATTCTGTCTCCCCTCCACCAACAAAAAGGAAAATGCTTTTAAGCCCGTCTCGTCCATCAAAGTGGCCAGTCTTTTATTCCTCTCTTTTCTCAGCAGGTCTTAGTGTGCGTCCTCGTACCAGTTAGGAACTCGATGCATAATTTGTTAAACAAGTTTATCGACTGAACTATAAGCACTATTATTGTTTAATAAAGCTGGCTGTAATAAGCACTATTTAAAATTCTGAGATAGTTTATTTATACAATTCGATTACTACTCAAAATATTTGTACAGTTCTGTGGGTAGAAGGTTGTGCCGGTAGTTCAGGCCGCCATGAGCGTTCAGGAGTGTCTTACTGTTGAGAGAGGCTGGGCACATGGTGCTGCTCTGTGTGCTGAAGTGGGACCAAAACTTTCAGGTTTTGTGTCTCATATGTCTAAACAACAAATACTTAGCTTCCAGTAACAGAAGTTACATAAGCAGTTACAAACATTAGCTCACTTATAGCATAACATGGCTCCTGGTCTCAAGGAGTCTGTAAGCCAGTTGTGGAGACATTTTTCATAAAGTGAAGTTACAGAATACGTAACAATGGCAAGCGAGGAACGGCGGCAGCATCAGTGCCCAGGGAGTGGCCTCGGCGAGGCAGAGAGGCCGGCAGGGAGAGGGACGCTGGTCTGGGGGAGCGCCAGGGACACTGGATGTGAGCCGGGTGGGGAGGACAGACCGGAGTTGGTTAGCTGAAGACAGGAAGGTGAGGGATTTCAGACAGAATTAGTGGCGCGGAGGAGATAACACGGCGGCAATAAAGGGGGAGATTGGGGTGAGAGGGAAGGATTGGTCTGGGAAACAGTCATTCAGAATGGTGACTGTCATGTAGGACTAAGTGGTACTGACCACTGCATGTTTGTCGTTTTCATAGTTCTTGTGGTTATTATGCTTTTATAGCATATATCACTGTCACTTCTCATGGATTACAGAGGAAATGAAAACTGACCATTTATTGAACAGCTCCCAGGGATTCTACTTTAAATACAATACTTCATTCTAGCCTCACAGTATTCCTGATATAGATGATATAATTGACATGTCTCGGCCAAGGAAACAAAGGCCTGAAGCCTGCCCGCCTCGTCCAGCTCCTGGACAGCAGCCCGCTGACACGGGGACTCTGCCTGTGGGCCTGGGAGCCAAGGCACGGTCTTTATTTTGGGGAACTGGGCTGTGAACTGCCTGAGAGCAGAGACCACGACTCTGGCTTTGCATCCTAACAGTTCTGCACCACTGTGACGCTTTGTGAAAGGTCAGCAGAATAAAGGAAAGAAGTGATTTCCACACATCATGATGCTAAAAACAAAACTGGGCACTAGGCTGGCAGGGTCAATATACAATATGTGTGTAAGTTACTAGTTGGGGCATACAGAAGAATTCGGCAGCCGTGTACTGCCTCCAGAAATTTATACACAGAACACACAGAGATATACATTAAGAAAGGAAATAAGAACCCTAAATAGAAACGTATTGTGTTCCTGACAGTTTGTGGGATGCTGAAATATGTTGTTAAGTATTTGCTTCTTTTCTACCTAAGACAAGAAATCTGACAAGTTTGAGAGGTTGCTGAAGGAATAAACCTTACGTCATTTATCACTGTTTAGAGATTCACGTTATACATGTTTAGAGTGGACTTTATGAGAATATCCTTCTTTTTTTTTTTTTTTTTTTTTTTTAATTTTTGAGACAAAGCCTCAAGCTGTCGCCCTCGGTAGAGCGTTGTGGCATCACAGCTCACAGCAACCTCCAATTCCTGGGCTCAAGTGAGTCTTCTGCCTCTGCCTCCCAAGTAGCTGGGACTACAGGCGCCCGCCACAATGCCCGGCTATTTTTTTGTTTGGGTTGCAGCCGTCATTGTTGGTTGGTGGGCCCAGGCTGGATTCGAACCCACCAGCTCAGGTGTACGTGGCTGGCGCCTTAGCCCGCTGAGCCACAGGTGCCGAGCCAAATATCCTTCTTTCCATCTGTTTTACCAGTGGCTTCTTTCTTCAGCACTGTGGACTGCAGACCTCTCCAGGGCACACCTGCTCCCCTGCCTCTGCCATTGCAGGGTAGTCCTGTCATCTTGTGCTCGAAACCTCATGTCATCTGAAAACTGGGCCGAGTGGTAGCAAATGCCGATGCTAACGTGAGATTAATTTGTGTATCTCCATTGCAGTTGTGAATGTTTGAAGGCTATCTTGATCCGATTTTTAGACCATTTCTATAGCATGACTACTCGCAGGGCCACCCACAGGGCTTTGATTGAATTAGTTCCCGAGGGGATCGAGTCGGAGGAGTGGTGACCACAGGTGGATTTCTTGGCCACAGGAGGGGAGCACGTCCATTCCATAGCTGGGAATCCATGAGTTAGTCTGTCTCAGGTCACTTTCCTTTTGTCTTAGAAACCTTACACCTTAATAGTCTCTCTCTCCCTTGGAATTCAGTGTAATTATAATATTTAGTTGATGTGTATATTCAGCACAAGCTCCATCAGGTAGGAACTGTGTTTGTTGCATTCCCCGCACCTAGTACAAAGCTCATAAATTTTAAGTGCTCTGTAAATAATGAACTAATGAGTGAGTGAATGAATAAATGCAGTTTATTGAATTGACAGTATGTGGAGGTTAAGGACAGGCTCTGGAATCAGACCATCTGCGTCAAATCAAACGCTCAAATCGTGTCCCACTGGGCAAGTTGCTTTCCTCCTGTGTCTCCGTTTCCATATCTGTGAGATGGGGAAGATGAGTTGTTGTCGGGGTCACCCGATAAGGACATGTAAGACTCTTAGAATTGTGCCTGTCTTTATCGAGTGCTGTGTAAATGTGAGCTCCTGGCAGCAGCAGCGCCCCCCACTTGCTGTAACCAGGGAGGCTGGTCACGTCTGTCATGATGATTTAGGAGGCCGGTGCCCCGGGAGGAGTGTCGTAGTGGTGCTGTATTCCTCAGGACCATTCAGTTTATTTCTGGTCCCGTCTTCAGTCTTTGCTGACTCATGACAGTAATTATCAGCATTTTGCCAATGTGTACCAGCAGGCACCACTTGTGCAGAAAACTCTCTTATCCCAGTTGTTTCCATCTTATTCTCCATCGTCCTCAAGAACTTCTGGGTGTGTAGAGAGACGTGCAGGTTACTGAAGATGCTTTCAACAGATGATTGGAGACGTGGCAGAGTAGGACTGTGAAGGAGGGGGCAGGTTACCCACTGTCAAAAGTTACATAGTTTTCAATTGATTTAGGAATCTGGATTTGGTAGGCCAATGTCCAGAGAGCTGTTTGTAGCCCTTAGTCTTTTTTCAGCAGTAGGACTCAGTCTGGTGGTATCAAAAGTCTTTTCTTAACCATTTCCATCCCCACGTGTGAAAATATCCTCTGTATACACAAATACAGTGGACCTTAGCCGACTCCTCCTTAAAGTGACCTAATTTTCATAGACCAGACGTCACCACGTGTCCGTCCCAGTACCGCGGCCTGGGTGGTGGTGTTGATAATCACTTCTGTTTGCTGACCAGTTTGTTACAGTCCCTTGGGTGGTAAGTTGCTAAGTTTTACTTTGAGTTAATCTTTTATACAAACAAGAGGTGGATCACAGTTCTCTTGTCACTGTTGTTTATATTGTAAGGGCTGACAACGTGTGGCATTTCTGTGTTAATCACCGTTGAAGGCATTCTTCTTAAGAGTTCCTTGACAACAGCAGAGTCACAAAACACATCTTCCAAAGAGCCGTCTCATGTTCTTTCTTTCACTGCAAAGCTTGTCAACGCGCTAGAGCCAAAATGCAGGGAGGAAGCAGATGTTCTACCACCCGATGGTTGCCGAGCTGCTGTCCCGGTGCTTCTCCGCCCGCTCTGGGCTCCCTGGCAGTTGCTGGCTAGATGCTTACGTTGGCAGAGCGGGCTGTGGGATTGGGTGTGCCCTGGGCTCTAGGGTTCAGTGGTGGGGACAGGGGCCGGGCCGTGTGTCTCTGACTACGGCCGGAGGCTCCTGTCGCCCAGGTGCCCCAGGTGCCGGTGCCCGGGGTAGTTTTTCTTTCCAAGGTGCATTCCTCTCCGTCTCTTCTCTGCTTCTGTCCTGCGGAGCCTGGACTGCAGGCTCCACACCCTGCTCAGCTCTAGCTTCGCCTCTTCACAAGCAGGGGAACGATTCTTGTCAGTTACCAGGGCATGCTTTGCTTTTCCTAAATCTCCACTCATTTAGCGTAGGAAGACATCCCTCGGTAATAGAACAGATCACCCAGCTGCAAAAAGACTGTTAAGCACATTGGCACAAAGCACAGCTCTGCCTCTCGGTTTGCGGCACCACAGAGGCCCCACTAGCTGCCTGGATGGGAGACAAGTCAAACGGTGGAGCAGGATCTTCCACTGAGAGCTTTTCCGTTACCAGTAGGAAAAGAGAGCAGAGGGAAAGGTGCCTCCCGTGCTTGGGTGGGGGGTGGTCGGGTGTTTGGTGTGGCTTTTTACATTCAGCGAACCCCAAGTTCTCTCCACATTTTTCTACTGGTTCATCCTGCTCTGTCAGGGCCTTAGATGTGAAGCACCCCAAGGTTCTGCCCTCTTGACACGTACTCTTTCTTGGTGATTATCCTGAGCCTTGATTATCCTGTCCCTGCGGCTCTGAGGACTGTCACTGGTCCCCTTGCTCAGAACCTGAGCCTACTCTCCAGTGGAGCGTATTCCAAACAGACAGAGTTCTTCTCTTTGGGTCTCTTTGGTGAGTGGCGTCACATTGAGTAGCTGCAGCCAGAAACGTGACCCACCCGTCCCTCAGACCACACGATGGTCAGTGCTGGTGGCCACTGACTCCCCTCAGAAGTGTCCAGACTCTGTCTCTTTTCTTCTGTCCCCAGTAGGACTTTCAAAGTTCCTGTCTTTGCAGTCTGCTCCGATCCTCGCAGTGAGCCCATGTGGCCTCCCACCCACTGTCTGTAGCCGCCTCCAGCCGCGCTGCCATCAGAGCCCGATTCCAGCCTCGCCTCTCTGTGTGTAGACGCTCATTTCAGAAGGACAAAGTTCAGAAACCTGAATTCCTTCCCACTTCGTCAGTCTTGTCGCTCACAACTCTCCTTCCAAGTAAAGTTATTGAGGCGACACGTCCATGCCCAGATAGATGGGGCTCCCTCCACCAAAAATAGGTGTCATCCCTCACAGACCTCCCGCTGTCCCGGGAATTCCGCTCCTGCCTCTGGGTCTGTCCACTCCCGCTGGAGAGAGAGTCCTGAAAATCTGGCGGGTTCCCAGTTGCAATGTTTTTAAATGACAACTAAGAAAGTAAAACAAGTCTTCACATATAAAAGTGGAAAATAGTCCAGAAGTCTTCTATTCAAATTAATTTTTTCTTCTCAATAACTTAACAGAAATAGATGGGTACTTAAAAACCCTGAGGGGTTCTTTAAATAAAAGTCAGGAAATACATAAAAATACAAAACAAAGAAAGAATAGAACATTGTTAAAAAATAAAAATTTCTTTAAAGACGATGACCCCTTTTATGAAGATGGGTACTGTATAAACTGAGTATACATGTCTCTGTAACTCATCACGTTCATAGGTAAACTCTCTGGCAGGTACAAATCCCTCTTTCTCTCATCTGCTTTATCAGAAATGGCCTCTACCAAACTATCCTGACGACGTTCGTTCACCACCATCACCAGGCTTCGGAAACCCCTGCTTTAAATACTTTGCCCTCGTCACCGTTAGGATCCATTTCTTGGAATGACTAACAGTCCATTTCAAATCTCCAGAGCAGTGTTGAGTATCAGTGTACGCTCTGGAGGAATTTTACCTCTTCCTTCTTTTCTAGAGCCCAGGGCAGGAGGAATGCTGAGCTTTTTCTTCTCTCCTGCACGCGTTCCTTTCAAACCCTGGTCCCAACCTTTCAGAGCCTGCAGGATGGCCAGGGCGAACCAAACGGGAGTGGAGTGAATGAAGAGCCGTGTCTTCTCAGCGGCCTTCATGGCGGGCGGCATCAACCCCCCGCTGCTTTGGTTTCATTGCGGCAGATGAATGGCTGCCAGAGAACTTCAGCGTTCACTTCTGGTTCAGGGATCCGAGCCCCAGTCAGAGAAGTGACTAACAGCGTCCAGACTGCATTCCACAAGAAAAACCTCATGTTGCCGAAGCAGGAAGTTCTTTAAAAGAGTTTTGATATCAGTATATATTGAGTTACAATTTTAATATAGGTTTTCTCCTTTCTTAAAATGTGTATACTTTTTTTTTTTTTTTTTGCACCCTCTGTACATGTGGTGCATGTCTGGTCTGTGAAAATTAGGTCAAGTGAGAGCCAAGTACAGACGAGAACCCCAGTAACAGTTTGGGAATGAATGAAAGCCAAACCAGTTTCATCTGTGTTTCCATCCACAGGTTTTCCCTCCCTTCTCCTTCGTTCCCCAGTTTCCTTGCAGAAGCTCTCGCTTCCCTCCAGCTGATGGGGAGGAAGCAGTGGTTTAATTCTCTCCCCTCCCCTTGCCAGGCGGA
This sequence comes from Arctocebus calabarensis, assembly GCA_963573935.1. Classification (NCBI taxonomy): domain Eukaryota; kingdom Metazoa; phylum Chordata; class Mammalia; order Primates; family Lorisidae; genus Arctocebus; species Arctocebus calabarensis. The sequence goes on along the minus strand of CAUYON010098928.1, from coordinate 14,162 downwards.
TCTTCCTTAGAGTTTGTAAGAAACCATTGTGAGCACCCTTTGCCCTGCGGTGGCAGTTGGGGTACGAGCTGGTTTCCATAGAGGACACATCTGCATTCCACCTCCACCAGCTTTTAGCTGGAGAATCGTGGACAAGTTGGCTAACTTCAACCATGCCTCAGTTTACTCACTACTGCCTGAGTATAATAATCTGGGTGTGCCGTATGGGATTGTTGTGAGGGTTAATGAAGTAATTTATATAAAGGCCTTGGTACCCACTAGCCATCAATAAGTGGTCATTTTTTTATGGCAGAATTTCTATTCATCTCAGTAATACATGAACTTTAATTTACTTTTTGGTGAAGTTAATCATTTTATCTGAAATTAAAGAGAATTATTTCTTAGGCAATATTTGTCACCTCAAGTTTATAAATAATTTTCTTAACTCATCATTCTTTTTTTTTATTAAATCATAGCTATGTACATTAATGCAATCACAGGGTACATTGTGCTGGTTTCATACACAATCTGAAATATTTTCATCAAACTAGTTAACATAGCCTTCATGGCATTGTCTTAGTTATTGTGTTAAGACCTTTATATTGTGCAATTAGTAAGCTTCACCTTCTAAGTAAGTTTCACCGTTCTAAGATGCACCATAGGTGTGGTCCCACCGATTACCCTCCCTCCACCCAGCCGCCCCCTCTCCCCTCCCCACCTTCTCCCCTTTCCCCTTCTGCTTGGGCTACAGTTGGGTTATAGCTTTCATATGAAAGCTATAAATTGGTTTCATAGTAGGGCTGAGTACATTGTATACTTTTTCTTCTAATCTTGAAAAACTTTGCTAAGAAGAATATGTTCTAGCTCCATCCATGTAAACATGAACCAGGTAAAGTCTCCATCATTCTTTAAGGCTGCATAATATTCCATGGTGTACATATACCACAATTTATTAATCCAGTCATGGGTCATTGGGCACTAGGGCTTCTTCCTGACTTAGCAATTATGAATTGGGCTGCAATAAACATTCTAGTACAAATATCTTTGTTGTAATGTGATTTTTGGTCTTCTGGGTATATACCTAGTAGAGGAATTACAGGATCAAATGGCAGGTCTATTTTTAGATCTCTAAGTATTCTCCAAACATCTTTCCAAAAGGAACGTATTAGTGTGCATTACCACCAGCAGTGTAGAAGTTTTCCCTTTTCTCCACATCCGCGCCAACATCTCTGGTTTTGGGATTTTGTGATGTGGGCTAATCTTACTGGAGTTAGATGATATCTGAAAGTAGGTTTGATTGGCATTTTTCTGATGATTAAAGATGGTGAGCATTTTTTCATGTGTTTGTAGGCCGTGCACCTGTCTTCTTCAGAGCAGTTTCTCTTCAAGTCCCTTGCCCACCCTGAGATGGGATCACTTATTCTTTTCTTGCTAATATGTTTGAGTTCTCTGTGGATTCTGGTTATTAAACCTTTGTCAGAGACATAACCTGAAAATATCTTCTCCCATTCTGAGGGCTGTGTGCGTGCTTTACTTACTGTGTTCTGGCTGTACAGAAGCTTTTTAGTTTGATCAGGTCCCAGTAGTGTATCTTTGATGCTGCTTCAAATGCCCGGGGCGGGAGGGGGGGGGGGGGTCTTCCTCATAAACTATTCGTCCAGGCCAATTTCTTCAAGAGTTTTCCCTGAACTTTCTTCTAGTATTTTTATAGTTTCATGTCTTAAGTTTAAATCTTTAAACTAGTGAGAGTCTAAACTAGTGAGAGTTAATGGTGAAAGGTGTGGGTCCAGTTTCAATCTTCTGCAGGTCTCCAGCCAGTTCGCCCAGCACCATTTGTTAAATAGAGAATCTTTTCCCCACTGAATGTTTTTAACTGGCTTGTCAAAGATCAAATAATGGTAAGTAGCTGGGTTCATCTCTTGGTTCTCTATTCTGTTCCATACATCTGTCTCTCTGTTTTTGTGCCAGTACCATGCTGTTTTGAACTCTACTGATTTATAGTATAGTCTGAGGTCTGGTAGCATGATTCCTCCTGCTTTGTTTTTATTTCTGAGTAATGTCTTAGCTACTCAGGGTTTTTTCTGATTTCATATAAAATGAAGTATTATTTTTCTGAGATCTTTAAAGTATGACAGTGGGGCTTTGATAGGGATTGCATTAAAATTGTATATTGCTTTGGATAGTATGAATATTTTTAACAATGTTCATTCTTCCCAACCATGAGCATGGTATGTTTTTCCATTTGTTAACATCTTCAGCTATTTCTTTTCTTAAGAGTTTCATAGTTCTCTTTATATAGATCTTTCATATCCTTTGTTAGCTAAACTCCCAAATATTTCATCTTCTTTGGCCCTACTGTGAACAGAATAGAGTCCTTGACTATTTTTTCAGCTTGACTGTTGTTGGTATATATAAAGGCTACAGATTTATGAGTGTTGATTTTTTCACCTGAGGAAACTGCTGTATTTCTTAATCATTTTGTAGTAGAATCCTTCGTATTTTCCAGATATACAATCATATCATCTGCGAAGAATGAATGTTTGATGTCTTCTGACCCTATATGGAAACCCTTGATCACCTTTCTTCCCTAATTGCGATGGCTAAAACTTAACTTTAATCATTCTGTGTGTGAAATAGTATCTCATTATAAAAATTTTAATCCATAATTCTCTGATATATAATTGTGTTAGGCTCTTTTTTATGTACATTGGCTATTTATATATCTTTTCTAAAACACTTTTTAAGTCTTTCCCCCATATTTATTCAGTTGGTTGTGTGTTATTATATTTTGGAGTTCTTTACATACTTTGAATTCTTTATCAGATGCATGCATTGCAAATATTTCTTTTTTTTATAATTTTATTGAATCATAATTCTGTACATTGGTGCAATCATAGGGCACGATTCATATACATTCAGAAATGTTTTGATCGTACTGTTACAGATAGCCTTCATGGCATTTTCTTGATCACTATTTAAAGACATTGATACTCTACATTTAATAAGTTTCCCCAGTACCCTGCTAAGATGCACCGTAGGTGTGATCCCACCAATTGCCCTCCTCTTAAGAGCATGCTGTGTGTACAGCTTTTTTTCTGAAAAGCACAATATGGAAAGGCAGAAAAATAGAGTAATTATGTAGTGGAGAAATCTAACAAACCTTATTTCAGCCAGATGACCAAGGTCAACAAAACTGTCATGAACTCTGTATGACAAGTATGCTTCATAGCATGTAATGAAATGGCACTTCACCTGGCTGATCTTCAAGAACCTAATCACAAGGAAAACATCAGAGCAATTCTAACAGAGGGGTATCCTTCAGGATACCTGATCACTACTCCTTAAAAGTGTTCATGTTATCAAAACCAAAGCAAGTGCTGAAAAGATGTCATAGCTAAAAGGATGCTAAGTCATTGCTCCCATATTAAATTCAATGTGAGGTCTTGTATTATGTCTTGGAACAGAAAAATGATACTAGATAAAAACTAAGAGAATCTAAATAAAGTGTGCACAATAGATAATGATGCTATGTTAATATTAGTTCATTAATTATAACAAATGTACCTTACTAACACATGTAAGGTATTAACAATAGGGAAAACTAAATGTGCAGTATGTGGGAACTCTACACTATCTTCTGGATTTTATATAAATCTAAAATTGCTCTTAAAAAATAAAGTCTGTTGTTCAATAGGTCATATGAATAATCCAGAGATAGCAATTATAGGCTGAGAGTCTGGCGATGGCAGAACCAGATGTTCTTAACAACTAGAAACAAAGAAATGTAGAATATCATTTTGGATAATGCTGAAATAAATTCTCATCTACTGTGCTTCATCTTTCTCTAAAATCCTGCTACATAGAACAGACTAAAAGCAATAAGGATCCAGGCAAGGAAGAATTTGTTAATAAAGTGGTGTGATTTTTCCACATTAAGTCTGCATGGTGGCCATTAGATGGATGGAAGCATCTAAACTATGGAGAAAAGTCACAGCAATATACAGACCTCATGGAACAGCAAAATCCAAAGTCTTCCAATCAGCTTGATCAGAACCAGGAAATACAAGGACAATTAGGCATCTCAATGGGCTAACTCAGAACCAGACAAGAGTCTAAACCTTTTTCTGTAAAAGTTCCAGGAAGAGATGAATCCCTGAATGATATGATTTTTTATATAGAAGGGAATTTTGTATTGGAAGACAGGTAATGATGGTGGTTAACAGGAGACCGATAAGTAGATTAAAATAGTATTCTCTGAAATCCATTATCAGCAGGTACTAAAATACTACTTCTGGGAGTCCCCATTTCATTTGGGAGGGCCAGTGTTTCTCTGTAGCAAAACTTCATACCCCTGGGCTGTGTGCTCTGACAGCTGTCACACAGACTATTGAGCTCAACAAAGAATGTCCAGAAAAACTCAATTTAGTTCTGTGATTGGGACCAAAAAAAGAGGAATGAATAACATGGGAGATGCTGATGCTGTATGTTAATTTGTTCAACCGTCTAATATAAGATCTACTGTTTGAACAAATGTCAATAGTATAAACCTCTGAGCATTGGCTCAAATAAATTTACTTTTACGTGTCTAATGAAAAAAATAAAATAAAATCTCTTTTTTTTGTCTTGCCAAAAAAATAAATAAATACGTAAAATAAAGTCTGTTTTTTAAAGCAAAGAAAAAAATGACAAAGAGCCTTGTAACTATCTTTTATATCAAAGTCCAGGAGCACTGATATCCTTTTAGTAAAATTCTTTATTGAGAGTAGGGATTTTATTTGTGGTCTACTGAGCTAAGCTACACCTGATTCCCTAGATCTATTCTCATCTATAATCCTGGGTTAGAGTTAGCCAAAACGAAAAAAATGGCACCAGATGCCAGCCATGTTGACTAACAGTGATGCCAGCTCACCACCCAATGCAGAGTTAACAGCCTTCCACAGACTTGTCCACACATCCCATGTCTCAAAGCGTCCGCGGGATGCTAGCTTCCCAGATCTGCCTACGAACTCTTGACTTGCCCACCCACGTTAAAGCATCCCAAGGGTTGGAAGTGATTTTTCTTTGAGCCTTCACGTATCCTTTCCAGACTTTAAATACCCCCATGCTCTCCTACAATTGTTTAAGGTGTAATTAATTTCTACAATAAATCCCAATAAATTCCACCATAATCATAGAGGTTCTGCTGCCCTGTTTGAAGCCTGTCAGATATACTTGCTAGAATAATTGATTCCATGGAACAGAGTTTTAAGGATGGGAATCTGAAATACATTTTCTTAGCTGATTACATAAGTAATTAATAATCCTGTGGCCAGTGGCAAAGGAAACATTGTAAAAAAATCTACGGCACACAGTGACAATAAAAAGTATTTAAATTATGACCTATGGGTAGCTGTAGTTAGATAACTATAGAAGGAAAAGCTTTAAGTGACTAAATATTTGTGAATAATATAGAATATATTAGTGAACATAAGAAATATATTCAAGTTGGTTTATTGCTCTTGAGTGCCCTGAAGAACTTAAAGAAAGAGAATTTGGGATTTTAGGATTTAAACTTTCTAAAGTCCACAGAGACAGAAACCTTTATGAGTGTTGTGAAAGGAGTAATCCGTCTCCTATGACTACAGGGGTAAACTTTCTGGGTTGGAAAAACAACAAAGACTAAAGTTTAAGATAGCATAATTATAATTTTAATTTAATCAAAATCTTGCAGAGTTTTTTTAAGTTAAGTTGGGGATCAATTGGGAAAGAGTTCATTCTGTAAAATTAGAATAGGGAAATATGGGCTAATTTCTATAAAGCAAAAGACATTAAATGCTTAATTTTTTTCAGTAATTCCTTTGCCAGCAGAAATGTCACTTCTCCTCAGTGGAGGAATTTAATCTTGCTCTATCAAAAGAAACTATAACAGTCTCACCTGAGATAAATGGCCATCAGTGGAATTTTGGTCATCTTTGAGACTTAGCCCTGCCCCCTCTGCTTTTTCCTACCCAGGTCCTGCAAGGCACGAGAGGGCCAAGTTCAAAGTGGGACTTGTGAGGAGAAATCATACACACCAAAATAAATTTAAAAATTTGTTAATAAATATCCATAAAAGTCTCGGGAATTTGTATAAATTTGGATCATAAGCAAGGTTGAATCAAGGAATATAATATTGGATCAGCAGAATTTGTTGACATGGATGCACTTTACAAAAATCCTGGAATCAATGTATGATCTTGAGCAGCTTGGAGAAGCTCCAACTTTTCCCCTTTGAATAAAATATTGGGAGAAAATGCGGAGGCCTTGAGGGGAGCCCATAGGATCTTGACAGTCTTGGTTCCATAGAATAAGGAAGCAAAGAAAAAAGTTTGGGTAGAAAAATTTTTAGAGCATAATGTAGTTCTCAGAAAAATCTGGTAAATCTAATGATGAATTCTTGAGTCAATGATATCTGTTCTAAGAGTCCCGTGTCTTCTAGGAATACACTCACCTTCATACCATTGAAATCAGTACACGGGAAGGGTGGTTTGCATGTGAACATAGTGATAAATTTTTAAACACGGCAGTGAGAGTAATAGGCCTGTTATGATCCCTGTAGCCGAGAGGCCTATTTTCATGGCTGCCACACTACAATAATGAAAATGTTAAATTCACTAAGAACATATAACAATTCTTAAAATGTATATGTTATTCCTCACAGTACATAAGGGAAAACATATCTTTGAACTGAAGAAATCTATCTCTAATTAAATAGCTTACACCATATTTATCCTAATAATTGCTAGACAAACTAGACAAAAAATAATCCAATAAAGGACATGTCTCTACCCAATAATTAGACCTATAAATTCTTCTCAATCACATTTGTTGTGTTTCTAAAAACTTGTTACATACTAATTCAAAAAATCAATCCTCAATCCAATTTTAAAAATAAGATCATACAGATCACATTCTTTGGGGGTAATACAATTTAGAAGTTAATAATCAAGGATCAAATTAAAAATCACAAATATCTGGAATTTGAAAATAGTGATAAATAACTCAAAAGCCAAAGAAGAAACTATAAAGGAAATATTATAAGGTAGGCATGGAGAGAACAAGAAAATCTGTCATCAGGGAGTAGACAGAGCTCTCCTCAACTTCGGATAGCCAAGAATCCCTATCTTCTGCTTTCACCTTGTGAAAGAACAAGTCCCAAGTCCGTGCACTACAGAGTCCTCATTTTCACTTACAGCAAGTGTTCAAGTATGGAGAGAGGTACTCCTTTCCTGAGAAGGTCACATTGGACCCTGGTGTAGTAGGCAAATCACTGACCCTAGAATTCAAATCCTTATGCCTTGGTTCTAACTCCAATAACACCAAATTCTGTGAGCAAGGGCAGGTAACTCCACATCATAAGTCACATGTTCCTCATTTGTTAAATGGACTAATAATAGCCATTATTATTTAAAAGGCTATAAATATAGTCACTCACTGAGTTGCTATAAGGCTAATGTTAGGGACTTTATTCAATAAACAATATTTATAAAATGCTGTATATGCATGATTTTCCTTTCTTGTGTTGGAATTCTTAATATTTGGCTACACAAGCTAGATAGCCTTAGTCTTGTAATTCTGCCTTGAATTTCAGGTTCATCTTGAATTTAAAAAGCCTTTGAGTAAGTTCAATAACCTAACCAGCATCTGAGTCCTTGTTTATCCCAGTTCTCACTCAATTGAGGGAAAAGGTCTCAGCTTAATCATCTCTATCATCAAAAGATGTGGCTGGGCACAAAGTAGAAATGTGAAACATAAATACTGAATAGGTGAATGAACAAATGGTTTCTAAAAGTGGGATCTGCTAGTAGATATTATTAGACTTCTCCACATGACTGAAATTCAATTTTGAAGGTTTATACTCTTTGATCAAAACTCTCAGTATTTTCACACTCGGATAGAATATATGCGTAGTTTCCAAAGAGGAAATTCATTTTTCACGAACAGGTTTCTTGGTATCCACTCTTAAAAGTGCCTGAAGTTAGTGAAAATGCACAGGGAGACCCTCCCTAGACACCACTACTTTACACAAAATCCTTTCTATTTGATTCAGATTCAGTTTGTGCCAGGACTTTAAAGTACATTAGTTTAGATCAGCATTTCTCAACCCTGGCTATGTTAATTTAACATTTGGGAACCGGGTAACTTTCTGTTGGAGAGGCACCTGTGAATAATAGGATGTTTAGCAGCATCCTTAGCTTTACTAACTAGATGCCAGCAGCAAACCCACCCACCCCATTGCCAAATGCTCCCTGGAGGACAGAAGTGTTCCCTGTTAAGAAGTTCTCATGTAGAATGATTCCTGCTATAATACAGGTATATGCCTTAAAATTTGAAGAGAAGTCAACAGTGCATTATCAGCTCTGGAATCCACTCTGTTGTTGGAATTTATGGTTAAGTTAAAGCTTCTAACTCATCAGAAAACCCCCAGCCTAAATGGGCACTGAATCTTTCTCAAAAAATCACTTTACTGACTGCATGTTACACCAGCTTCTATGGTGTGTGTGCTTGAGTGTGTGAAAGAGGTGTCATCTGGTATCAGGAGGTCTGTTCACTATCTCATGCAACCCCTTCTACAATGCAGGGATGTAAGCACCATTATCACATTATACTCCTGTGAGAGTTGGATTTCTTTGGAATGATATCTAAATACAACTGCTCTTTGTGTCAACTTATGATATGTGCCACCAACAAGAAATATAAATATAATTCTAGCCGTCACTTATTAGATGCTAACCATGAACAATCTCTTTAAATACAAACTTTATTAATCCTCAAAACATGTATTTCAGGTAAGTTATTTTACCCTAATTTTTGAAAGGAAAAATCTGGCTCCAAAAAGGTAAGTAACTTCTTCTCAGTCACATATCTCATGTGTAGAGGTATTCAGACCTTTCTTTCAGGCTTTAAAAGCAGTGTTGTCACTCCACTATCCAATGAAAATTCCCTTATAAGAAAAAAAAAACTGTGAATGACATTAAGTAAGTAAAACTCACTAATGGTGTATGATCTCCTTATTTATTCACAAATGAATAAATTTCATTTTCAACGAAGTTTTCACATTTAATATGTAACACCTTCTACATGCCTCTCAGAATTATTTCTTTAGGGTTTTATCCAAAAGTTTATGAATCATTTTATCATATCTAATTTCAGACTGGTGAAAATTTTTCACCTAGTATTTTAGTTTAAGATATACAAAAAAAAGTGTACAAAATGAATACATAAGTTGAATAAATCATGCCAGAGCAAAAAGTTCATGTAACTGCCACTTGAGCCAAGAAAAAAAAATTATTGGTATGAAGAAAAATAAAATATAAAATCCTAAGCCTCCAGTGTACTGACATACTCTATTGGTCCAGGGGATCCCAGAGAAACCTTAAAACCAAGTTCCTGGCCATGACGGGACAAGAGGTCAGACACAACATGTTGTACTGTCTCCCTCCTTAACCTTCATTAGGCTTTTTCCCTAAAGGTTAAAGAGAACCAGGGCTTAGAAGGACTTGCCCCACCACAAATTTCAATCAACAAACCTAGTGCTGCTCTTCCCTTTTTGCATTTCAACAGTAACTGATCAGCCTCCTTTCCTGACAAAGGGCTACCTACCATAGAGTGATTCTATACACAGAATATGAGCAGGAAGGGTTTCATGTCCTCTGCTTCACTTTTGGACACAAGAAGGCCTAAAACCCCAACCTCACAACATGCTGATGCTGCCATTTTTTGTACATGCTACATGTAAAGGGCCTGAAGTGCATGGATGTGTTTCTCCTTTCATAATTATTCATCACTCCTCTGATAGCTTGTTGAATATGTTTACTTGGCCACCGCACACAGCACATTTTTGGTTTCCCATTGTCCCTCCCTAGCATTACTGGTCTAAGCTTCTGCCTGAGGCTATTGCTTCCCAGACTATTAGAATGACTACCTGCAGGCTACAATCCTTTATGAGAAATAAAGCTCTTCTTTACAAATTTATGAATGTCGTTATTTCTTTAGTTAATTCTGCTATCAAAATTCCCCTGTCTAAGCCTTTCTAATAGCAACTCATCTCCCAGAGGTCAACATAATTGTGAATGAATACTAATTATTTACTTGTACTTTAAAAATATTTTTACTGGCTAGGTGCAGTGGCTCACACCCTGTAATCCTGGCACTCTGGGAGGTCAAGGTGGGTGGATTGCTTGAGTTCAGGGAGTTTGAGACCAGCCTGAGAACAGTGAGACTTGGTCTCTAAAAATAGCCAGGTGCGGTGGCAAGCACTTATAGTCCCAGCTACTTGGGAGGCTGAGGCAAGAGAATCACTTCAGCCCAAGAGTTTGAGGTTGTTGTGAGCTATCACACTGCAGCACTCTACCAAGGACAACAAAGTGAGACTGTGTCTCAAAAAAATAAAATAAAATAAAATAAAATAAAAAATATTTTTGCTACCTGTATATTGATGGAAATTAGAAATATTAGACCCCAAATAGGGCATTTCTACATGCTGGACTGACTAAAGAAGTCTTATGGTGTCTCCAAGTCCTTGAAGTTCTTCTCTGAGATCCAGACTCATCTTAGGAGAACAGTTATTCTTTTCTTCCCTACCTTGTGACTACACCAGAACAGATTCTGTAAGACAGTGGTTCTCAACCTTCTAATGCTGTGATGTATTTTCACTGTTACAAAGGGGTCGTGAACCACACAGATTGAGAACGGCTCCTGTAAGAGGATAATGTCCCTCTCTCAGACTCATTTAAATTCCAATTTACCATTAATCTCTTTTCTTAATCTATTCACCCTCCCTTGTAATACCTTATTGTTCCTCTACAGAATTCCTTTTTACCCCTTGCCTAGAACCTATTTTACTAGAAAGGCATTTAAGCTACTAAACCCCACTGGGGAGTTGAATCTTTATTCTGAAGATCCCTATGTATACACATTAAATAAATTTCTATCCTTTCCCTCATATGAATCAATCTGCCACCTGCCGGTGATTTTTTACCAAATCTTATGGGGACATGTGGATGGATATCAGATTTTCAAAGAACCATCTCTCATTAACAGCAAATTAATAAACTTCTCTTTCCTTTTCCTCAAACCACTTGTCCTCATTTCTTATTTAGTCTCAGGGACAAGGACCAAACTTTAAATTACAGACTTGGCATCCTGGGGTTGGCACAACTGTGCTCTGTGAAACAGGAGGCACCCTGCAATTGCTGCCAAGGTTGGAAGAAATGGGGAAGAGCCTCTGGTCAAGCTGTGGGTTTTCCAGTAGAAACATCTTCTGGGATGAGAGAGCTAAGGATCACCCCAACAGCAGTTGGAACCTGTTTAGCTCAGGGAACTACCATTTCTCCCACCCCAAATTAGATGCAACTACTTGCAACTCGAACCACATTGAGAAAAAAGGAACTGGATTTGGGAAGGATTACAATGCCTTGGCCATTTTAGGTAAATTCCCCCATATGCACACTGAGACCCTGATTCTACCCATTAGGAGCAGGCTCCTATCACTGTGGCAGGGCATACATTTGTGGCACCATTTGCGAGTGAAAGGCATAGCTGATCAGAGCTAGGGAAACTGTGGAATTCATTCCTTTTGGATTAGGAGATGTTGGTTCTCATTTGAGAATCTGGTTTTCACTCATAGGGTTCCCATTCGGTTGGTCAGGCCTTGGCATTTGAGATCATTGTCATAGGGAATTCTCTGTATTGACTACTCACCAACTTATGTTAGCTTTTGTTGTTTGTGAGTTCTGTTTCAACATGGGACGCTCCATTTCTATTCCATCTGAAATCCCTTTGGGGAGAATCTTATAAGTCTATGTCTAAAAAGAGAATGAAGTTTTTGTAATACCCTTTGGTCAATGTATATGCCAGAGAATAGGGAGAAGTGGCCATTGAATGGAACCTTAAATGACAATATTACTATCTTACAACTCAAATTATTTTGTCAAAGATCAGGAAATGGGTTACGTGGTTATAATAAAGAGACTGAAAGGCCTGGTACAAAATTAATGGTAATAGACCTGGGATAAAATTAACCATGAACCTACTCCCCTGCCACAAGCTACTCACCCACGGGGGAAGGCACTTCAGGCTCAGCCACACTCAAGCTCATACTGCTGAGCCCTGCTACCCATCTGCTATGGCCCCTAGCCCCACTGCAGGCCCATCGCTGGCCTGGGAAACAGTCCCACATGGAACCAGACCTGTGAAAACAACCGTCACCTGCTCCTGTCACCACCATTTTGGCATGATGAGTGGGTTTGTGGGGGCCTGGCTGGAACTAATTCTTCAGTCCCACACCCACTGAGTTATGACTCAAGAGTAGAAATAGTCTCTCCTTCTAATCCCAGTATGGAACTTGACTTGACTAGGAGGCGTCCATACCTGGGGCAGGGCAATTTCCATTATGGCAATATCACAGCAGATGGCTAAACAGAATTGTCTGGGCAAAGATCATTGTATCATCTTCATCAGCAGTAAAGTCAATCATGACCACCAATCATAGTTAAACAGCAATAGCCTAAAGCTGAAAACCTTCTTTAAAAGCTCTATATTTCTGCTTAAAGAGAGGACAAATAGTTCTTTAAAATAAGAGTCTACCCTCCTCCTCATTATAGGAAAATTAATAAACTCCTCCTTCACTTTCCTCAAACCACTTGTCCTTAGTCTTCATTTGGCCTTGGGACAAGAACTGAACTTTCAGAAACCAAAGTTGTGTGAACATTCTTGTACATATATCTTGATAAACATGAGCACAAGTTTCTGTTGGGTACATAGCTGTCAGTGGAATTATTATGTAGTCGAGTGTACATATGTCAACACTGCCAAGCAGACTTTTAAAGCAGAGTTATGAAATTATTCTATACAAAAATGATGCGGGGGTGTTCCAAGGAACAGAAGAGAGCCCCTGAACTTGTCATATAGGCTCTAGGTTTCTTGCTGGAAAGAATTCAAGCATGAGCCAACCAGCAACAGAGAGTAGATAGAGATAGAGAACACAATAGATCCACACAGACCATAGTCCTCTCCCAAGAGGCAGGGGACTCCTTTAGGGCAATGGTAACATTTTTATGTGTTCAAACATTCCATTAGGAAACAGCTATATGTGAGCAGCATTGTTTCAAGGGCAGGCCATAAAGGTTAGTCATAAATTGTTGCCACAGAAAGGTAAGCACCAACAGTTGTAAGGCATCCAGCTGAGAAATTTATCCATTCCGGCTGGTGGCTTCTTGGTTTGAAGCAGTTACAGTCTGACAGTGGTCAAAATGCCTGACTTGTTAGCCGGGCGTTGTGGCGGGCACCTGTAGTCCCAGCTAATCCGAAGGCTGAGGCAAGAGAATCGCATCAGCCCAGTAGCTGGAGGTTGCTGTGAGCTGTGTGATGCTATGGCACTCCACTGAGGGAGATAAAGTGAGACTCTATCTCTACAAAAAATAAATAAATAAATATATATATATGCCTGCACTGAGGCGCTCGCGACCTTCCATTCCTTCCTTCTCCTTCTGTTACCAGTTCCAGTTGTTCTACATCTTCACTAATGCTTGAAATACCTAGTTTTTCTCAGCTGTAGACATTCTGGTGGGTACACAGTAGTTGGCATTCCACTGTGGTTTTAATATGCATTTCTCCAACTACAAATAAGGTTGGGACAACATTAATTTGTTTCTTGGCATTTAGAATTCTTTGTTGTTACTGAAGTGCCTCTACAAATTTTTGACCATGTTTAAAATTTTTCTGGCTTACCTTTTCCTTACTGATCTGTAGAAGTCGTATGGTTGTTCTGAATACTTTTTATGTGTAGCAAATTCCTTCTCCCACTTTTTGGCTTTACCTTTTAAAAAATATGCCTCAAATGTTACATAGTTAAATTTATCATGTTTTGTTTATGACTAGTGCTTTCAACTTCTTTTTTATAAAAGTCTTAATACAGCTCAATGCTATTAAGACTTGTAGAGACCTTTAACATATATATTTTTCATTAACTTGGAATTGATTTTCATGTATGGAGTAAGTAGAGAGTCCAAAATCTAGACAGCATTTTTTATTTATTTTTTTATTTTTTTAATAATTTTATTGAATCATAATTATGTACATTGGTGCAATCACAGGGCACGATTCATATACATTCAGAAATATTTTGATCATACTGTTACAGATATCCTTCATGGCATTTCCTT
>CAUYON010098927.1:0-10886 GCA_963573935.1 Arctocebus calabarensis | reverse complement strand
TCTCCTGGTGCTCCACTATAAGGCAAACCTGGGGCTCTTGAGGGGTGATGACACAAGCTGGAGCCATGAGAATTTGCCCCAGGCACCCTCAGTCCAGTTTGGGCTCCGATGGGGTCACTGTCCCAGGAGGCCTTCGCCTCCAGGGACAGGCCACCCTCCAGTGGTCATCCTTGCATTCTGGACAGGGGCCAGGTGGCTTGCCTAGCCAGTGGTGCTGCTGGGGACAGTCTTTTCTGAAGTGGCCAGTCTGACTACATTGGAAGCACTTGTTTTTAGCTCCTCTGGTTTCCCTCTGCCCCTGAAAGTTACTCGTTTGTTGGAGTGCCTCTCTATTTTTTCAAAGGAAATAATTCATCCAATGTACTCAATTCTAATATGAAGACAACAGATGACCGAATACATGGTTGGGGGTAAGGGAATGAGGGAGTGGGGAGAGGGCAGGAGGGAGGGAATTGAGGGGTCACAGTGTATGACATACCTCTTGGGGGTGGGATACAATTATAAGAGGGAATTTACCTCTCAAATGCAATCATTGTAACCTAATTCTTTGTACCCTCAATGAACCACAAACAATAAAACAAACAAACAAAAAAGAATTCCTTTAGTTACCACCGACTAAAACTATAGTTGGCTATTAATATAAATGGAATAATGCAATAGCATAATAACATATGGAATGCTGACTATGCAGTGTTTGATAGCTTCGAATTTTGTCATTTTATGCTAACTCCTCCCCCCCACCGTTACCACTATTTTATAAAAGAAAAAAAATATTAACACAAAAAAACATGAGTTTAAAAAAAAAACATGAGGTACATAATCTCAAAAAGGAAAATCTTTTTCAAGAAAGGATATTTGGCAGTCTTACTGGGTATTGTCCTTATTTTGCTAATTTTGGGACACATCAGTGAAAAATTTTTCATAGATTGGCATAAATCTGTTGACGAGAATTTAGGAACCATTGTTTTAGAATTTCAGAAGAGAGACTTAAAAGAACCTTATGTGTCAAATTTAAAGACTTTTATAAATAGTAATACTAGCTGGTTTGGGCATTTTGGATCTCTAAACTAATTCTCTCATCTCTTATAATTTCTCTGTCCCAATGCCTCCTTTCTTGATTCAGGCTCTTATCTACTTCCTAGCTCTTGCTCCATCTTTTTTTTTTTTTGAGACAGAGCCTCAAGCTGTTACCCTGGGTAGAATGCCGTGGCATCACAGCTCACAGCAACCTCCAATTCCTGGGCTCAAGCGAGTCTCCTGCCTCTGCCTCCCAAGTAGCTGGGACTACAGGCACCTGCCACAATGCCCGGCCATTTTTTGGTTGCAGCCATCATTGTTGTTTGGCGGGCCCAGGCTGGATTTGAACCCACCAGCTCAGGTGTACATGGCTGGTGCCTTAGCCCGTTGAGCCACAGGCACCGAGCCTCTTGCTCCATCTTTTACAGAAGCCTCCTAACCACATATTCTCTTCACTACCCAAAGCAAGAATCTTACCATTCCTCTTGTTTAAAATTTTCCATTAGCATAAATTAGCCAAGTTAATACAAAAGGTATTTCATAGCCTTGCCTCACCATAGCTTTCCAACCACATCCTATGACCCTACACTTTATTAATTGCTTAGATAGGAGAGAAGCTTATTTCTTTTCATGTAAAAGAAAACTGGAAGAAAGCAATCTAAAGTGGTAGCATGTTGTTTTCAGAGGTCAACATTTCTTTCATCTTTCTGCTATATTATGCTAGCCTGTGTTTTCTCTAAAGTGTTCTTCATGGTCTAAGATGGCTGATAGAGCTCCAAATATGACATTCACTTTCCAGGTAGCAGACAGGAGCAAAGGCAGAAGGGCAAAAGGGTCCCCCTCATTGCCAAGCCAGTTCCTTTAACACAGCCTTTACAGAGTCCTACATCATAATTCTGCTAATGTCTCAATGACTATATCTGGCTGTAAGGTAGCTAGGAAATGTAGACTTTGAGGTAGATGTTTGTTCTCCTGAATTAAATTGGAATGTTTTTGATAGGAAGAAAGGGAATAATGGATATCAAGGGGTGTTTTAGCATTCTCTGCTACTCATGTATGTGGTTTTGTGAAATTACATGTTTTGTTTTATTTTGAGACAGAGTCTCACTATGTTGTCTTGGTAGAGTGCCATGGTGTCACAGCTCATAGCAACCTTAGACTCTTGGGCTTAAGCAATTTTCTTGCCTCAGCCTTCCAAGTAGCTGGGACATTACATGTTTTATAATCATTTTATACTTAATATTTTATTGTGTGCATCTTCCATTTTCTCCAACATTAACTTTATGACCTCATAGTATTACCTTGAATGAATATATCATTATTTAAGCAACCCATTCCCAAATCCTCTATTTTGAAACAGCTGGGCTAGTTTTTATTTTTGGCTCTTATAAACAATTCTGTGATGATAATTCATATAGCTAAGTCTTTCTTTCTTTCTTTTTTTTTTTTTTTTGATACAGTGTCTCACTTTGTCACCTTTGGTAAGGTGAGGTGGCCTCATAACTCACAGCAACCTCAAACTCCTAGGCTTAAGCGATTCTCTTGCCTCAGCCTCCCAAGTAGCTGGGAGTACAGATGCCAGCCACAAGGCCCGGCAATTTTTAGAGATGGGGTCTTGCTCTGGCTCAGGCTGGTCTCAAACCTGTGAGCTCCAGTAGTCTACCCACCTCGGCCTCCTAAGTGCTGGGATTACAGACATGAGCCACCACACCCAGGCCCATATAGCTAAGTCTTATAGGTCATATCTTGAAAGGTAATCTGTACAAATGAAACCATTGAATCAAAAGGTATACGTAAGGCTTTAGTAGCTATTTCCCAAATGTCTTTGAATAAGATTTTCCCATCAGCCTTGTTGAAAAGTGCCATCAGTTTATTTTTTTTCCTCATTAAAGTAAAATACCTAAGGCACAAAAATGTATAAAGAATAATACAAAGCATGAGTTGGTAATATTTAATATTTGGTTAAACTGACAGCCATTTAAAAAACTGTATTGCTCAGATTTGATTGACTTTCTTGAAAGTAAACCTGCTGGCTCAGCGCCTGTGGCTCAACGGGCTAAGGCGCCAGCCACGTACACCTGAGCTGGCGGGTTCGAATCCAGCCTGGACCCGCCAAACAACAATGACGGTTGCAACCAAAAAATGACTGGGAGTTGTGGCGGGCGCCTGTAGTCCTAGCTACTTGGGAGGCGGAGGCAAGACACTCGCTTGAGCCCAGGAATTGGAGGTTGCTGTGAGTTGTGATGCCACGGCACTCTACCCAGGGCAACAGCTTGAGGCTCTGTCTCAAAAAAAAAAAAAAAGAAAATGTACTTCTTTAAAACACATGAGAATGTGTGAACCTTTGTAGAGGACTTTCTGGTTCCTCCATTGTACACTTTACCAAATTTCGCCGCTTACTCCTTTGCTGAGAACTGCATATGCAAAGGTCCAGCCTGTTAAATTTGAATTCTCAGCTGCTTTTTTGGTGTCTTTCTTGAAGTAGATAGGTAGTTGGGCTTAAAATTTCAGTAACTTCTATGATCTGTTTCCCAGGAAGATCAGTTGTCTGTCTTCACAGTCTATTAGGCACCCCTTCCATGGCTACTACATTTTGCATATAAGTTCTGTGAAGCACAGAGGGTGTCGTAGTGGGATAACCTGGCTGTTGGGTGTAGTCCAAGCTGAGCACATGCAGTAGATGCTCAACAAGTGCCTGAGTGGATGGAAGAGTCATTAGCCGTCATCCAGTTCAACTCTCATTTTATATGATGATTTGCTCACTACATTGTACTTTCTTCTTAGTTGCTGTTAGAAACTTTGAAAGATGAACTAAAGCTTTTTAACGAAACAGCCAAAAAACAGATGGAGGAGTTACAGGTGAGTCAGATATCACCCTGAGGCAAGATTACCGTTTCCTACCACAGTAGGTAGATTATGGAAGAATCTTTCTTTCCAAGTTTCTATTTTCCATTTATCTAGTTATTTTGAAATAATTTTAGATTCACAGAAAAGTTGCAAAATAATACTGAAAATGTAATTCCTCCAATAGTAACATCTTAAATTATCCTGGTACATTTGTCAAAACTAAGAGAACAACATCGGTGCATTACTGTTAACTAAATTCCAAGACTTCATTCGGATTGTACTAGTTTTTTCCATTAATTTTCTATTCCTGAGGATTCTTAGAAGTGTTCACACCCGCAGGGCATAAGGCATTGTGCAACACAGTAGGCTGCTTAAAGTGGAGAGTTGAAACCTATATGACACTCGTGCTGTGGAAACTGGCTATCTCAAGAAGGAGACCTATAGTAAGAAATTCTTAGATCTGGAGTGCTTCTGACTGCTTAGATGAATTGTGAGATTTCACATTGAATCTGGAGGATTTCCTTTCTACAGTTTAGATACAGGAATCCATAGTAATATAGACACCTATAATCCTAACACTCTGGGAGGCTGAGGTGGGAGGATCACCTGAGGTCAGGAGTTGAAGACCAGCCTGAGCAAGAGTGAGACGCTGTTGCTACAAAATAGAAAAATGGGTGGTGCCCATAGCTCAGTGGGTAAGGCAACTGGCCACATATACCAAGGCTGGCAGGTTCGAACCCAGCCTGGGCCAGCCAAAACAACAATGACAATTGCAACTGAAAAATAGCTGGGTATTGTAGCAGGCACCTGTAATTCAGCTACTTGGGAGGCTGAGACAAGAGAATCACTTAAGTCCAAGAGTTTGAGGTTGCTGTGAGCTGTGACACCATAGCATTCTGCCCAGGGCAACAGCTTGAGATTCTGTCTCAAAAAAAAAAAAATTAGGTGTAGTGGTGTACCTCTGTAGTCTAGCTACTCAGAAGGCTGAGGCAGGAGGATCACTTGAGCCCAGGAGTTAAAGGTTACAGTAAGCTATGATGAGGCCAGAGCACTCTACCCAAGGTGAAAGCTAGCAAAACCCTGTCTCAAAAAAAAAAAGAAAGAAAGAAAATAAAATACAATGTCTATTGGCATTCCAGAGGTCCTCCTCAATGGAATAGAAGTAATGGAATTGTCTTTCCTGTGAGTCAGAAAATTTTTGAGTCAGAGTCAAAAAATTTTTTTCTGTGTTTTTCTTTTGGCATGTCTTTCAATGCAGGCCTTAAAGGTGCAGTTGAAGATGAAAGAAGAAGAAAGGGCCCAATTCCTAGAACAGCGTCCTTTATTTAATTGTCAACTAAATGATTTTACAGCAACCATTAAGGAAATGGAGCAGCTATTGGAAATGTGATAAAAAGCAAGTGGCTAGATGGCTGCCTCTTGGGGATAAGCTCTCAGGGGAAGCCACGTAGGACATCTTGGCCATAATTTTCTGGAACTCAACATCTCCAAAGCGAAAACGATAGGATTAAGGACAATTTATGCTGGAGTGGCGATTCTCCTTTTAAGCAAGTTTTCCCAACCTTCAGATGAGTCAGCCCTCCTGAGCCTTATGTGGATAATTGAAGCCTACAAAAGTGGGACCTGGAAGCTTGGATTGACCTCCTCGGGCAACCAGTTGATTCTATCACACCATTAGAAGTGGGAGACTAAACCAGCCACAGCTAGAGGATCTAAAATGTCACTTTCAAATTTTTGAGAAGAAACCTTAATTGCAATGGAGCACAGGTGCTCTAGGGGAGGCATCATTAAGGAGCCTAGCTGTCTGCTTCTAACTTAGAGCACATTCTGTCCCATCCTGGTTGGGTTTCCATACCTCATTATTAATTTATGAACTTAAAGTTGCTTGATGTGTTTTTTGGCTTAGTAAATGGGGTGAAGGTGTAGAGAATTATAACATGTACTTTGAAACAACATACCTTAGAGCTTTTAATGTAAGTCATTTCTGGTTTTTTTAAGTGCTTTAAAAATACATGAATATTCTGACTGTAACACTGAGGAATACAAATATCCATTTAACGTAAATATGTCAGCTGATCATTGTTGAACTAATCTAGTTAACATGTTCATGATATTCTGACTTAGATTTTTGCCCTGTCACTAGCTCCCTGCCTTCCAGGAGCATTGGCTAGTCTCCTGGGGGTGTTCCCTGTTTGTAGCAGTGGATCCCAGACTTTTCTCCCCTGCTCCATGGCCACATGCTGCCTATGTTCTCCTTGTACTCCTAAGCATAGTTATATTCTTGCTGTTTGCTTTGCACAGCCAATCCTGGGCCTCGTCTCTGTCCCATAGATCCTTTTAGTCCATGGCAGGCCTCTCCCCAGTTTACCAAAGTCATGGTCAAATTTTATTTCCTAGTCAAATTAGACTGATTGTGGCTTTGGCCATCTCCCATTCTTTCTACACCTCCTAATTTCTTCACCTTACCCTCCTACCTCCTATCCTTGAGCATCTTTAAGGCTGCCCAGAGTTACCCAGTGAAGACCAGAACACTTCCTTACTAGTTCAAAGGGCCAAAATTGTTTGCCTTCATAGACATTTACAAAGTTGGTTATATCTCAAATATGTTGACCCTGCTCACTAAATGATTTCTCTCAACCTAAGTTTTTACCAATAAAATAGAGATAATATCTATCTTGCTGGGTTGCTATAAAAGGGTTTTTTTTTTTTTTTTTTTTTTTTTTGAGACAGAGCCTCAAGCTGTCACCCTGGATAGGGTGCTGTGGCATCACAGCTCACAGCAACCTCCAATTCCTGGGCTCAATCGAGTCTCCTGCCTCAGCCTCCCAAGTAGCTGGGACTAGAGGCGCCCACCACAACAGGCAGTTTTTGGTTGCAGCCGTCATTGTTGTTTGGCGGGCCCAGGCTGGACTCGAACCTGCCATCTCAGGTGCACGTGGTTTGCGCCTTAGCCTGTTGAGCCACAGGTGCAGAACCGTGATATTAGCATTTTAGGAGGTCAAGGCAGGAGGATTACTTGAAGCCAGGAGCTGGAGGCTGCAGTGAACTATGATAGCAACCCTACACTTTAGCCTGGGTGACAAAGCAAGACCCTGTCTCTAAAAAAAAATAATAAAAATATTAGGCTTGGGCAGCACATGTGGCCCATCGAGTACCGCGCGGGTCCTATATACCGGAGGTGGCAGGTTCAAACCCGGCCTCCCCGGAATTGCAAAACAGAAAAATAGCCGGGCTTTGTGGCAGGCCTGTAGTCCCAGCTACTCGGGAGGCTGAGATAAGAGAATCTCCTAAGCCCAGGAGTTGGAGGTTGCTGTGAGCTGTGTGACGCCAGGGCACTCTATTGAGGATGATAAAGTGAGGCTCTGTCTCTACAAAAAATAAATAAATAAAAATAATAGGCTTTACTTTAGATGATTTGGCCAACTATAGACTGAAATAAATGTTCTGAGCATGTTTAAGGTCAGCTTAGGCTAAGCTATGATGTTTTCTAGATGTGTAAAAAAATGCTTTTATGACTTACAATATTTTAAATTTACGATGGGTTTATCTAGAAGAAGTACAACATTGTAAACTGAGGAGCATCTGTTACTTCTTCATAACCTCTTTCCCATAAAACACAAATCAAGAAACAAACCTTTGATATTGCAAAGCAGATTCTACTGAATTATAATCAGTGTGTACATTAGAGACAGCACTACTTTTCCAAATAACACTTGACCAATTTACTGGGGAATTTGGGCAGTTTTCCAATTGCTGTTTTAATACATTGCATTCTCGCAGAGACAGATTTCTGCAGTTAGGGGCAACTATTCAACGTAGCGAGGTAGTTGTGTTGCTGGGCTTAATAGAAAAGGCATTTTCCTTGCTTGTCTACCTAAAAGCAAAAGCAGCCCAGCTCAGGGACAGAAGCCGACAGTTCTAGCGCCGGGATGCTTGGCCCAGCCAGGGTCGGAGGCGGGCCTAGGTGGCTGGCGGACTGAATCGGCTAATTGGCTCGCGGCCGGCCGACAGTGATTGGCTGCTTCAGACCCACCCCTGGTCGATGTGAGCGGAGGCGAAGACTGGATTGGTGCAGCCAGAGTGGGTTCAGCCCCAGCTCTACCTCCGGGTGCAAGGCAGAGATGGCGACCACGACTCAGCTACTGGGGCGCCGGGTGGTAAGCTGGAGGCTGCGGCTGCCGCTGCCACCCCTTGCCGGCCTCATTTCCCAGAGGGCCCACTCTCTGCTGCCTGTGGATGATGCGATCAACCGGCTAAGTGAGGAGCAGAAGCAGGTAGGGTGACTGACCCCCTTCTTGGCACCAAGGCCTCCTGCACTGGCTCCATCCGACCAGCCCGGTGGTCTCCTTCCTGCTCCCCCAGCAGCAGCTTGTGCCCACGTGCTGTAGGAACTCCACTTTGGGGGCTGCGCGGTCCTCACCCTTCAGGCCAGGCCTCTGACCTTAGCCTCACGTGGGTGGAGGAAAGATTTGAGATAGTAAGGACAGGGTTGCTGGAGGTAGAGGAGTCAGGGCCAAAATAACACCCGCGAGATTGAGGGTGTTTTGGTAGAGGATTGTGCAGTGCTACCCCTTGTGGCAAAAGGACTCTCAGTCTGTATGTAGTTTGTTTACACATGTACCGGAGCATGCTAAGGCCTAGTTCTCAAATCTGGTTCATCATCTTTATCAGCAGGGGATGTTTTGAATAAGTACGTCGAGGATTTTTTTTTGGACAGAGCCTCAAGCTGTCACCCTGGATAGAGTGCTGTGGCATCACAGCTCACAGCCACCTCTAATTCCTGGGATCAAGCGAGTCTCTTGCCTCCACCTCCCAAGTAGCAGGGACTACAGGCGCCCGCCACAATGCCTAGCCATTTTTTTGGTTGCAGCTGTCATTGTTGTTTGGCCGGCCCTGGGGCTGGATTTGAACCCACCAGCTCAGGTGTACGTGGCTGGCGCCTTAGCCCGTTGAGCCAGAGGCGCCAAGCCGATTACTTTGAGGATTTAAAACTACACCATGCAGGGTGGCTCCTGTGGCTCATCGGGTATGGCGCCCTATATACCAAAGGTGGCGGGTTCATAACCCAGCTTCAGCCGAAATGCAAAACAGAAAAATAGCCGGGCGTTGTGGCGGGCGCCTGTAGTCCCAGCTACTCGGGAGGCTGAGGCAAGAGAATCGCCTAAGCCCAGGAGTTGGAGGTTGCTGTGAACTGTGTGACGCCACGGCACCCCACTGAGGGCAATAAAGTGAGACTCTATCTCTACAAAAAATAAATAAATAAAATAAAACTACACAATGTGATCTTTTATCATTCTTCAGCCCACTGGGTCAAAAAACAAAATTGAACAAAAATTTGTAAGAGATAGTTTACAAATGGAGCTGAAGCAGAGCCCTTCTTGGGAGAAGGAAGCTATGTTCACTCAATGGCTGAATGGCATTTCCTGAAATATGATTCTCCTGTGGCAAGTCTGGTAACCTCCCAGCAACTCCAAAATTTGGGTTTACAGCCAATGATTAAGTTGCCTCAGGTAGAAAGCGTGTAATCGTAGTTTTTAAGCTTTCCTGCCTAGAGAGAGTTTCTAATCTCTTTGAGTAATCCTTTTTAGCTGCAGGCTCCAGGAGCCTAAAAGGACCTTCTGCCTGCAGCCACCTGAAGGGGTGAGGGGTGTGGGTGTGGCTGGAGCACAGCCAGTGCCCAGTGGAAAGATCTGGGGAAGGCTGGAAGAGTCCAGCTGGGATGGCACTTGCAGGGCCTTCTAGACTTCGGTAAGGAGTTTATGTTTCATTTCATTTGTGTAAAATGTCACTTCCCTACAGGGGAATATGGAATGATTTTACTTTTAAGCTATCTAGACTGCAGAATTTAGGAAAGAGGGATGAAGATCATGCCTGAGGACACATAATTAGTGAGGTCTCTCAGTTTCACTCTGATTCTGTGTGGTAAGATTATGACTGTGGCTTATTTCCCTGAATGTGTCCTCCACAGAAACTGTCCTTGAAGGCAAATAATTTCTTGGTTTCAGTGACATCTTCCACCTTTCTCCCTGTAGCTTCGTCAGACCATGGCTAAGTTCCTTCAGGAGCACCTGGCCCCCAAGGCCCAAGAAATTGATCATAGCAACGAGTTCAGAAACATGAGAGTGAGTCTTGAGGCCCAGGCAGGGGGGCAGGCTGGGAGGTGGGCTGAGTTGCAGTGCTGCCTAGGAGGGCTTACTTGCATAGTCTTCTGGTAAACAAGTCCTCCCTAGGAGTGCAGCCTCTCTATGTGAAGTATTTGGGTCTCATTGTGCCCAGACACATATGTGACCAGCTGCCTTCTCTCAACTCACTCCACTCCACCCTATTCTGTTGGCAGGAGTTTTGGAAGCAGCTGGGGAACCTGGGAGTTCTGGGGATCACAGCCCCTGGTGAGTATAGATTGTTTTCCTGAAGAGAGCTTTTCTCTTGTTCTCAAAAGAATTAGGAACAGAGAGGAAAGATCACACACTCAAAGAAATCCAAGATCTAAGTTCTCTATTTTTCTTTAGACAGTAATGTTGACCAAGCAAAGGGATTAGGTCGGTGTGGGTCGCTTGGGTCAGGATCTCTCAGACACTTGAACTCTGCTTGCTTAATAGGCTCCTCAGATGATTTGGGGACAAATCTGGATTGAGGAGTTTTCATAGTACCTTGGTCTTAGCAGCTCCTCTAATCTATAAGCAATGTTCTACCAGTGTCTTCTAGGCAGGAACACTTAGGGCAAGTGTGTTTCAGGGGAGTGCTTGTGTCCTCTGCACAAAGATTGCCCCTGGAGCTCATTTGGGAGCAGATAGGAGTACAGTGGAGAGGGGGTGTCTGTCCAAGCCTCCAAGTTAGGTGGCCAGATGATGTTTTTAATAAGCTCTCCCTGGGCTTGCCTGTTGTCCCCAGGGATCTTGTTTTTTTTTGTTTGTTTGTTTGTTTTTTAATATTTCATACTTCATTCCTTGAATTAATAGGTTAAGAATGTAAAATTTTCCCAAATACTGGTCTATAGGTAATATTTGTAAGTGGCACACAAA
>CAUYON010098922.1:0-11461 GCA_963573935.1 Arctocebus calabarensis | reverse complement strand
TAGCTTTTATTATTTTGAGGTATATTGCTTTTATACTGAGTGCTTATACTCTATATCTTTTTTATCATGAAGTCTTACAGGATTTTATCAAATTCATTTTATGAATCTATTGAGATATTCCTATGGTCTTTGTTTCTACCTCTGTTTGTGTGGTGAATAAGGTTTATTGATTTGCATATATTGAACCATCCTTACATCCTTGATACAAAACCCACCGAATCATGATGGATTGTCTTTTTTTTTTTTTTTTTTTAGCATTTTTGGCCGGGGCTGGGTTTGAACCTGCCACCTCTGGCATATGGGGCCAGCACCCTACTCCATTGAGCCACAGGCAATGCCCTATAGAATACAGTTTGCTAATACTTTGCTGAGAATTTTTGCATCTATGTTCATAAGATATATTGGTGAGTAGTTTTCTGGGTTTGTTATCAAGGTGATATTGACTATATAGAATGACCTACGGTGGGTTCCCTCCTTCTCAATGTTATGGAACAGTTTCAGTAGAATGGGTTCTAGTCCTACATCAGTCTAGTGGCATTTGGCTATGAATCTATCAGGGCCAGGTCTTTTTTTTGTCGTTGGAAGATTTTTTTATGACTGTTTTAATCTTGCTGCTCATTGTTGGTCTGTTCATGTTTTCTTTCTTCCCGATTCGGGCTTAGGAAATTGTGTGTTTCCAAGAAGATATCCATTTCTGTAGGGTTTCTAGTTTGTGTGTGAGGAGGTTTTTATAGTAGACACATTTTTTTATTTCTTCATTCTTTGTAGGTTAAATAGGATTCAGCTATAAATCCATCTGAGCTGGTACTTTTTAGGGTGGGTGCATATTTCTTATAACTGTTTCAACTGTGCATTACTTATCTGGTCTATTTTTTTCTGATTCAGGCTTAGGAGTTTGTGTGTTTCCAAGAATTTATTCATTTTCTCTTGGTTTTCTGGTTTGTATGTCTCAAGGTTTTTATAATAGACACTGATATTTTTTATTTTATAACAATTATAATGCCTCCTTTTTCATTTACTGAGCTTATCTGAGTCTTTTCTCTCTTTCTCCCTCTCTCTCTTTTTTCTTTTGACATACGGTTTTACTCTATTGGGTAGGTTACAAAACTACCGCCTCAGCCTAGCTCACCACTACCTGAAACTCCTGTCTCAGCCTCCCAAGCAGCTAGGAGTTCCTCCTCATGTTGACTTTGGCCAGTCTTGTGACTGTATGCCTTGGCCATGCCTTTTTTTGCAATAAATGTCCTGGGTGTTCTACTTAAATCTATATGTCTAATCTCAAGCAAGACCAGGGAAGTCTTCCTCAATTATTCCCTCAGTAGGTTTTCAAGCCCTTTTGCTTTTCCTTCTTCATTCTCAGGGATGACTATAATCTGATTTTACATAATCCCATATTTCTCATAGACTTTGTTTGTTTCTCTTGTTTCTCTGTGATTTCTTTGGTGGCTTGGGGTATAGTTATTAGTTAAGTCTGTGCCAAACATTTCCTGGGGATTTGAATGCCAGCTCAATGCCCATAGCACAGTGGTTGTAGTGCCAGCCATTATACACTGAGGGTGGTGAGTTCACAGGGCCCTGGTAGTAGTGGCAATGGGATATTGATAGTTATAACGGATGGAGCAGCCAACTCAACAATTTCCCCAATGCTCATAACAGGGATGTGGGTATTGTCCTAAATGTGCTTAGGAGAGGTTGGTCTCCCCTTTTCCTTATGAGCTGATGGCAGCCGAAGCAGATCGCCTTGAGCTTAATCTGAAGGCGGGACACAGTGCAAGATTAAACACTCGAAATAGCACCAGCTGAGTGGATGTGCAATCAAAGTGGGCAGCAGCCCCTTTCAAGTGAGTGTACAGGCATATATACCACTGATGCTGCCTGGAGTCCTGTGTGCTTGCATTCCAGTTTCACAGCAGCTTATAGCAAGGCGGTGGGAATTGTCCCAGGTGTGCTTAGGAGAGCTTGGGTTTCCCTGTCCCTGTCTATCCTCAGTTGAGCAGGGCTGCAGCTGTGTCACCCTGAATTCGCCTGGCGGGTGGAGAGCATTGCCTGGCTTTCAGGTCCTAGGGTGGCACCTGGGCCTATGACCAGAGAGGGCTGGGACCTTCCCAAGGCAGGTTGCATTAGCAGGAAACTGTGGGAAGTGAATTTGCTTGAGTCTCAGTCTCACAGCAGCCTGTCGCAGAGTGGTGGGTGTCATCCTAGATATGTGTCAGAGAGCCTGCTTTCTCTGTCCCTCGCCAGTTGCACACAGCCCGCAGCTAAGTCAGCCTAAACTAGACTTGCAGGATGGGCACTGCTCGGTGTTAAATCTTCAAAATGTTCTCTTTGGCCTGGGACTAGAAAGGTGGGAATGCCACCCAGGCAAGCAGCATAGGCCAGATCCTGGAAAATGCTCCCTGTTCACATGTCAGGCTCAAGAGCAGCCCATAGTTCAGCAATGGGGATCTTCTCGGGGTACATCGCAGTGGTTGGGGCCCTCTATCCCTCTTTCAAGCTGTGCAGTGGCTGCTGGTGCACCTTCAGTCCCCCAGTGTCTAGGCTCTCATAATAATGCCCTGCCTGTGGGATTCTACATGGTCACCTTGCTGGAGCAATATCTCCATGCAATCTCCTAGAAGCTCCCTGTTAGGCCCTAGAGTTGTGTGGGTTGGGAGGTTCTCTCATAGCCCAAAAGTTTGCCTCAGAGTGGAGCCTTGGGAACTTCTCTCTGACTGTTTCCTGCATCCAGGGAGTTTCTCCCAGCTCTTAGCCAGTCCCAGGCTGGACAGGTTTCTCTGAGTCTTCTACTTACCCACTTTTGGTGCTTCCCATTGCTTCCCTGATGGACCCCATCATCCTCTCTTAGTCAATCTGTAAAAAGAGAGACTCTATCTACTATTCGGGTTCCTGTCCATGGAGGAAGCACATACTACCTGTGTCCAGTCAGCCACCACGATCTTCTCCTCCACTCATTTAGGTCCTCTTATGCTCTTCTAATTTTTTCTCTATTTTAAAATTTCAGACGAGGCTCAACGCCCATAGCACAGTGGCTGTAGTGCCCGCCATTATACACTGAGGGTGGTGGGTTCAAACCCGGCCCAAGCCAGCTAAAAAACAATGACAACTGCAACAAAAAATAGTCAGGCGTTATGGTGGGTGCCTGTAGTCCCAGCTACTTGGGAGGCTGAGGCCAGAGAATTGCTTGAGCCCAAGAGTTTGAGGTTTCTGTGAGCTGTGACACCTCAGCACTCTTATACAGGCAACATAGTGAGACTCTGTCTCAGAAAAAAAAAAAAAGATTCAGACTAATATCAGGCTACAAATGAGCCCTTCATCCAGGGGTGTGCTGTATCCCCTTACATCGTGCCCATTAGGTGAGAGCTTACTCATCCTCCCTCACCTCTCCTCTCTCTTCTCCCCCCACCACTTGGTTTTAGTTGTGTTTAATCTCATGTATGAGCATGGAGTTATTTATCAGGTGGTTTCACATTAGTATTGCATACATTGGATTTTCCATTCTTTTTATACTTTACTAAGAAGAATGTGCTTTAACTCCATTCAGGTAAATACCAACGATGCAAAGTCCCCATATTTTTATAGCTAAATAATTTTTCATAAGATACATAGATACATATTCAATACACATATATAATCACAGTTTATTAATCCATTCATGAGTTGATAGGCACTTGGATTGATTCTACGTCTTGACAATTATGAATTGAGCTATGGTGAACATTCTAGTGCAAATATCCTTATGATAAAATGATCTTATTTCTTCTGGGTAGATACCTACTAATGGGATTACAGGATCAAACAGAAGGCTTACTTTTAGCTCTTTAAGATTTTTCCGTACTTCTTTCCATAAAGGCTGTATCAGTTTGTAGTCTCATCAACAGCGTAAAAGTGTTTCTTTCTTCTTTTACATCCACACCAGCATCGTGGCTTTGGGACTTTGTGATGTGATCTATTTTCACTGGGGTTAGATGATATCACGGTGGTTTTGATTTGCATTTCTCTGATGATTAGGGACAATGAGCATTATTTCCATGTGTTTTTTGGCCATTCATCTGTCTTCTTCAGAGAAGATTCTGTTCTTGTCTCTTGCCCACTTTATACTCTTCTGATCAGGTGGCTACATCATTGCTATATGACTTGCCATAATGGCAGAATCCATTGACATTGTACCCCAAACAGGTATGAACTGTTAATCTTGCTGTTAAGATTAACAAGCTACCCTGAAACTTGTCTTGGAATTTGGTTGTAAAACATAATCACAAATCAATACACTAATTATGCTTTGTTTCATACCATGGCCAAGTGTCTGCATCATTAAGGTACATCTCCTATAAGACGTCTTAGGACAAACCCAAGACACATAGAAGTAGCCCTTACAGTGTAGTGTCCAAATAGATTTTACAAAATCTAAGCATATACATTTAGAAGGACAGCTCTATCATTAATAAATTAATTCACACTACTGGGGCTTGGGGATGAATATATCTCTAGGCCAGAAAGCATATCTCAATTGCCTAAAGGTATTTTCAAAATCATTCCACTCCGAATCCACCTCCGCCTACAACAGTGGTTCTCAACCTTCCTAATGCCACAGCCCTTTAATACATTTCCTGTAATTAAAGGAACCGGCTGAGAACCGCTGCTCTACAACTTAACGATTACCATCCTATGCTGAAGAGGATGAGTTTGGGAGTGCTTGCTGTTCTGTGTGATATTCCTGTGGGTAACACATTAGAAGTTTAAACAACCATTTTATTAAACTTGCTAAATGTATGCCTCAGGAATCTGGAAAAAGTACATCATAGTAGAGTGAGTAGCTACTCTAATATTGGCCTCAGCTGGAAGGACTTGACGTCTGGGGGCTGAAATCATCTCAAAGGCTCCTTCACTCACAGTCTCCTGGTTGATGCTGGCTGCCAGTCAGGACCTCAGCTGCGCTCAACCAGAATACCCACCCAGAACATCAATAACTCTCTCTACAGTCACTGCATAGTGGCCAGCCCCAGATTTCTTACGTGGTGCCTCCAGACTCCAAAGGGGAGAGCCCACAGAGGAGGCAGGAAATATAAGTACAAGTTTCTTAAGTCCTCTAAACCGGCCCAGCATGACTTGCTTTTTGCTCCATCAAGCAATCTCAGGGCCCTAATTATAAGAGAGGGATAAGACTTTGACCCCACATCTCAATTGGAAGAGCTTCAAAACTGTGGCACCTATGTACAATAAAATGTTTTCAATATTTGGCTTCTGATCTTTGACTTATATTGTATTTTCCTAGACACCTCGTGTAAAACCAATATTCTTGCTGTTTAGGGAAGTTTGCAATTAGAGTTAACCCAAGTAGCCTTAAAAATATATATAATGAATACTAAGACAGCACAGATGGCAGGGCTATGGAAAGCTCCACTAAATGTCCCAGAGAAATGTTACTGAAAACTTCTGGGGCAAGATTGGAAATTCAACTGTGGAATTCATAGGCAACTATAATTACTGAAAACTGTTCTTTAGTTTCTATAAATTTTCTTCTAAAGAAAGAGCAGAAAAGTTCAGTGATCATGAGTCTAATTCATTTATCTAAAAGAGCACTCACAGGAAAGTCTCAAATGGATGATAGAAATTCATTTTGTGATTAAGATTATTAAGAGGAACCATCAAGTGTAAAAGATCAGATTCTAGTATTGTATAAGATCAAATATACTACTTCTATCATAAAAGTTGTTAAAACAATAAAGATAATTTTGTTTTACTTTATGTGGCTACAACAAGAGGTCAAAATGTTCATGGCATTGAAATTTTCTACAGTTGGGAAAGGAGGAAGCAGTATAGTTTGAAAGAGAACAGTATTATATGTATGGATTCCATCATTGTAAGCCATCTATTTAAATTGCTGTAAAAATCCACCACTATTAAAGAACATAAAATAGTGAATTTGATTGCCTTTATGTTTTAAAATACTTGAGTGTGAATTTTAGCACTCAAAACTTAATCCAATATGATTATACTAATTGATATTCTAACCAAACTCCATTGAGGACAAGCCCGGGAAATGATAATTGCACCTCTACTAGTTCTGAACCAAGGAATTTGAAAATGGATATTGGAGTTATTTTTACCAAATAAATACTTTATAAGGAAGCTGTATTCAGTATTCTGAATGGGATGAGAGTTTCCTGAGGGTGACTTTTGTCTCCTTATTGACTTACAGGATTTAATCCAATGTATCAATTACTAATAAGGGTTACTGATCCTTCTTACCTTTTTTCAACTCCAAGGAGTAGGTAGACAGAAGTTAATGACCATGGATGTAGTATCATGTTCTAAGAAAAATAATAATCAGGAAAGAAGGTGTCACAAATAGAAGGTGACTATTATGGGTGCTATTATGTGTGTGTTGTGTGGGGGTGTATGTGTCTATATGTGAATATTTATGTGTATATTCAAGGTTCGTTTTGAAAACATTTCGAAATAACATAACATGAGAAAGAAAGTCTCCATTTATTCTATCTCCCACCCAATAGGACTCCATGATAAACAATGTCTGATCTTGATGGAGCTCTTAGGACTATGAAAACCTCTGCTTTTCCCACATGTCATATAACAAATAAAAAATTGTTCATCCAGTCCTAAATAGATATACACAACTGAACCGGAATGTCTGACATATGCAAAGAAAAATGTGGCTTCCAGATGAAGAGAGAGGAACCCAAGAAGACAGATACTTCTCATTGTAATAGATACAGAGTGAAGAATGAAAGAGAGCTTGGTAGCTTCCAATTCTTCAAAGCTGTGAAAGCAGATAATTGACTAATAGATGAATTATGTGTTCCATAATTATTTACATCATCAAAACAAAGAATTCAAGCTAAATAGTAAAAATTGTTATTCAAATACAATAGTATTGCTGAGAGGCTTGAGGCCTAAGCACACTGAGAGCAGCTCCCGGAGAGCTGATCTCAGTTTCACATAGTAACATAGAAATGGTTGAGAAATGTACAGAGGTTGCTTGGCTCCTGCCAGCATCCCTGGGCAGTTGGGAGGCATTCTCAGGAGGATGTATCATCTCTGCAAACGTGGAATGGGGAGCATTTCCAAGCCTGTGACAGCTTCCTCATTCCACTCAGGGAACTTCGTGAACGTTGACTGTGCCTGTGGGGACTTTTGAGGCCTGGGAAGCGGCTCCCCCCTTTGGGAGCCTGCCATGCTATCAACAGTTAGACTTTACCTCCGTAAAAGTATCTGGGTCTTTATTATTAAAGAAACTGTCTTGGAATGCGAGTGTTGATGTGTTCCTGTCAATCACAGTAGAGCCTTCTTATGACACGTATGCATTTATCAAGTGAACTGGTAAGAAAATATAAACAATGGGGCTTATTTTCTAAGTAGAACAAATAGTTCCTAATTTTGAAAAATAAAGTTTTTGCTTTCTAACTGGAAAAATTCTTGTTTTCACACACATAAGCCAGTAAAATTAAATTTACAACTAGGATAATATTCAAAATATTTAACAGCTAATATGTCTTTGGCATGGATTCATCTGAGCAGATGCTACCCAAAAACAACTAGTACTGGTGAGTAGCAGTCAAATACCAGTCCTGTTTACAAGTATCCAGAAATAATGAGTACCAAATAAAAGATAAAAATGTGCAACATAAATGCTTCTCTGACAGATTTTTAAATGGTCAAAGACACAACTAAAAGAAACAACATTATGCTCAAGGATATCTCCTCCTTTAAGAATTTCCCATACTAATAGAATTTATGATGATAACATACTGAGAAATGGATGCAACAAACACAACAGCATTCATGCACTTAAAAATAGGCATTCCAACGTTAGTACACCTATTTATTTGCATGTATATTATTTATTTATGTCATAGTTTGTTTATGTAAAATTTGAAGGGACCACATAATCACCTGAATAGGAATTTCACTGATTGTGACTCTTGAAAACATTGAATAAAAGATGACATGGCTTAAAACAGGTATGTTTGTGTTCTATGGAAAAATATCTTCTGTAAGTACAGTATGGGTAGATGACTTAATTTCATCCCCTTGTGCCTATTTAAAGTTAATTCAAATGATTCTCTATAATTAAAGGCAATGAAACATTTTTACAAATATTCTATGATTTCCTCTGTTCAGTAAAACTTTTATATTCATCTACATTATTTTGCTGTATATCTGGCAAATTTGGGACCTAAAACCTTTTGTATTTAACTATTCAAAAAAGGTAAATAGTATGATTGATTATGTTTTTATTTCCATCCGTGCCTTCTCCAAAGGGAACAGTGAAGGATTTCAGGTTGATCTTTTTACACATATAATTCTCAACCTCTATTCATCAAATAAACACTGGTGTTAATTAATATAATGGATTTTTTTATTCAGCCACGCCCTAATAAATCCAGAATTATGAAATATTTTGTACCATATGAGGGAGAGATTTATAGTTGAGCATTTTTACTGCGTTTCTTTAGAAAACCCAAATATCGTGTGTATTTTCAGTCCTATTATTCACACAAGACATTGTCTATATTAATAAATCTTTCTGTCCTTGACTGATGTCTCAACTTTATCTTAATGAATTTTTATAGTTTCAATTTATTTTGTTTTCATCTGTTTCTTCATGTCTAAAACTTCTAATCAATCTATTGATATTTCTGTTTCCACATTATTCTATAATTAATTATGATTCATCACAGAATGTGGTATATTAATTACCTATAAATTGATTTTAGGTTAAGTTAAAGTCACTAAATATAATGTGTGGCTGTCTTTAGAATATGCATGGCTCTTCTTAATTTAAACAAATATTTTTGTTTGAAATTACATAAATTGTCTAACTCCTTGAACATTAAGAGACATAAAAGATATATACTATTACACTGAAAACTTTGTGATGACAACTGTGTTGAATTTAACCTTTGGATTTCAAGACCTATTTCCATTTAATCCATATACATGACGTGTCAGCAAATATTCGTCATCAGGGAGAATATTATGTGTATTATATTCACATTACACATTTATCTTTTAAATAGGTCATGTGTAAAGAAGGAACAATAGCATCAGTAAATAAACATAAAATATTCACTTTGCCAATAGTTCCAAACTCTATTCCACCAAATTATCCTCAAAATTTGTCATAAGCAGCAAAATGGACAGACTCAAAGGTCACACCCTTGCCTTGCCCAAGCTCCAGAGGAAGTGTTAATGAGCACAGAATTAGCCAAAATTTGGCAGCAGTTAGATGAAAGAGAAGCAGGGGGTCTGTGGACAATTCGCAAACTAATCAGCTTCTGAGTAATTGGAAGTAGGCACCATCATTTTAAACTTAGTTACACTCTGGTCTGCAGTTCTCCCATGAGCATCGTTGTTACGCGTTGCGTATTATCTATTTGGATTCTTGCCATACAAATAGTCCACATGCTAAAGTTGAACAATGTTATAATGACTTAACGAAAATCCACTAAAATTCCAAAAGCACGCTCCTGGAGCATTTAGTACAGGGATATGGGATGAACAGGATAAATTTTTTCTTCATGGCTCTGATAGTCCAGTGGAGAAGACCTGCAGTAAATAAGTAAATGATCAGTCTCTTGCATATTTTTCTATTACTGAACACTATAATTAGAAATAGTATTGTGGAAGACACATTTGTTTGGCTAAGGAGAAAGTGTAAACTGTATAAATGGAGACAATGAATATATAACACTTGTTCCAGACGCTCACAATTTAGAAGAAGAGAAAAGGATTTCTTGTTTGAAACATGCGTAAATGTCATGTATATATGCTTGCTCTGAAATCTATCACAAAAAAGACTCAGCTGTTTGGTGGTCATGGCTTCCAAGACTTTCTGTTTCCAGCCCAAAGCTCTACTCATTTGACCTCACAGGACCCACTGTGGTGCATTGAGCAAGCCTTCCCATCTAGCATGCTGATTCCCACACAGCAACCTCCAATTGCTGCTGTTGCCCCCTGCCCTTTGTTTATTTTAGCCCAACAAAATCTGGAAACTCAGATTCAGTACCTCCTCCAGCTTTTCCTACTGTGGTGGCATGACAGAAAAAAGACAACTATTCAAGTCAAATTTCTGCGGTGAAAGTCCACTTAGACTCTCTGATACCCAGTTTCCTCATCTGGAATGAAATAATTCAATACCTCCTTGAGAATATTGTGAACAACATTCAAAGCCCCCACTAACCTTTCTTTTCAAAAATTTCTCTTGCATTTATTGACCTTAGGCTATTTTCATCTTTATTTTATCTAATAATATTGAAACTATCTTTTAAACCTGGCACCCAGGGAGAATTGCAAATCCTGTAACGACATAGCCATGTTTTTTCACCTATTTTGTGTTCTTTGCTGCAGTACTGAACAAACTGTAAATGTATATATAATACATCTAAAAGATATATTTTCAAATTAATTAATGATTGCCAATAAATAAAAAGGAATATCTGAAGAACTAACCAATGTTTTGGATGTAGTATCAATACACTTCATCATTAGCATAACTGGCTAGCCAGGAAATCTAGCTATGCCAATACATTAAAAATAAGATAAATATAATAATTTTAATATAGGAAGTTTTAGCAGAAATTGTAATATTTACTGAAATTTAATTTTCAGACCTTCAGGAAGAAGGAAATGTTCAGATAAGAAACATAGAAGAAATAAGTTTGAAACAGTAAACATTTGCTATTTGACGTGAAGCTATACTGAATCTATTACCAGGTTCTCACATTTAATCTCAGGAATGTGGATTACAGTTGCTTGAAAATAATACAGTTTCTATACAAAGGGCATACACCGTCTCTACAATCACAATTCAAAACCAGATGTCAAAGGCCGGGCATGGTGGCTCACACGTGTAGTCCAAGCATTCTGGGAGGCCAAGGTGGGTGGATTACCTAAACTCACAGGTTTGAGACCAGCTGAGCAAGAGTGAGCTCCTGTCTCAAAAAATAGCTACGTGTTAACAGTTGGCAGCTGTAGTCCCAGCTACTCAGGAGGCTGAGACAAGAGAATTGCTTGAGCTCAAAATTGCTGTGGTTGCTGTGAGCTGTGACATCAGCACACTATACCAAGAGCGAGAAGTGAAAATCTGTCTCAAAAAAAAAAATGATATCAAGATTTTTTGTTTACATATCTAAAAATAAAAAAAATAAACAAAAAGAAAAAGTGTGTTTAAAAAATGTAGAATCTGGCTCAGCACCTGTGGCTCAACAGGCTAAGGTGCCAGCCACGTACACCTGAGCTGGCGGGTTCGAATACAACCCGGGTCCACCGAACAACAATGACGGCTGCAACCAACAAATGGCCGGGCATTGTGGCAGGCGCCTGTAGTCCCAGCTACTTGGGAGGCGAAGGCAGGAGACTCTCTTGAACCCAAGAATTGGAGGTTGCTGTGAGCTGTGATGCCACAGCACTCTACCCAGGGTGACAGCTTGAGGCTCTGTCT
>CAUYON010098921.1:0-21664 GCA_963573935.1 Arctocebus calabarensis | reverse complement strand
GGAATGCAAACTAATATATTCCTTTTGGAAGGATGTTTGGAGAATACTTAGAGATCTAAAAATAGATCTGCCATTCGATCCTATAATTCCTTTACTAGGTATATATCCAGAAGACCAAAAATCACATTACAATAAAGATATCTGTACCAGAATGTTTATTGCAGCCCAATTCATAATTGCTAAGTCGTGGAAGAAGCCCAAGTGTCCATTGACCCACGAATGGATTAATAAACTGTGGTATATGTATACCATGGAATACTATGCAGCCTTAAAGAAAGATGGAGACTTTACCTCTTTTCTGTTTACATGGATGGAGCTGGAACACATTCTTCTTAGCAAAGTATCTCAAGAATGGAAGAAAAAGTATTCAATGTACTCAGCGCTACTATGAAACTAATCTATAGCTTTCATATGAAGGATAAAACCTAGTTATAGTGCAAGAAATGGGGAAAAGGGCAAGGGAGGGGAGGGAAGGGGAAGATGGGTGGAGGGAAGGTGATTGGTGGGATCACACGGTGCATCTTAGAAGGGTACAGGTGAAAATTACTAAATGTAGAATACAAATGTCTTCATATAGTGATTAAAAGGCCATGAAGGCTATGTTAAATAGTTCAATGAAAATATTTCAGATTGTATGTAGTCAGCACATTGTGCCCTGCCCCCCCCCCAAAAAAGATGGGTTTCTCAAAAGAGGAAACATTCTTCTGAGGCCTGCAGGATGAAATGGAGTCAGCACTGTTTGGAGGGAAAACATCAGAGACAGAAGACACAGCAAGGGCAGAGGAACAGAGGGAGGCCCACGCAGGGCCTGTCCATAGAACAGAAAGCTGTGTCGGGGCTGGGGAGCACAGAGGAGGGTGGGAATAGTGGGATCCGAGAGGCGGAGCCCGACAAGCCGCACAGCTTGGTAAAGGCTTTGGTTTCTATTCAGTGTGTATTTGAAAGTCACTGAAGTGTTTTCCGTATAGGTACGGTGCATTTCACATTTTTAAATTATTACTCTAATTGCAATGGTTTTAGGAGGTGATAATAGAAGCAGAAAGATGAGTTAGAAAAATGCAATGAATACCAGGAGCCCAAAGGCTCAAGGGAAGAAGTGGAACTTAAATGCAAATCTGGTTTGAATGCTTCCCGGAACAGGCAACTTTTTAGGAATCTTTTAAGGCAGACTGCTCTGCTTTTAGACAACTCTGTCTCTCAGAAAATACTTGCTACAGTCTATCACAGTACACAAACAGTGCTGGGTCAGTGTTATTTCTCCCATTTTTGCTCTGTAGTGTTCGTGCATCTGTCTTAGATCTATTCTTTGCAGTCACGCGAAATGATTTGAAGACCCTAATTAAAATCTCCTGAGAGCACAGAGACGGAACATTCTGATTTCCACCCACTGGTGTGACTGTGGACAACTTCATGCTCACTGACGGAGCGACACCTTTACTCCTTCCCCACAGCCTGATTACTGTAGGTCTACAAATCTTGTTACACACGTGCTAGAATTGTGCTATGATTAAATTGGCATTCTGCCTTCCCTATTTGTACCTACATTCCAAAAAGGGGCTGAATGTTGGGTGACTTAGGCTGGGTCAGCCCTTTACTAATTAGCAAGTCTTGCAAGTTTCCTGAGGAAGAAGTTTGCTCCTTAAGCTAAACCAAGTGGGTTGACGTTCAATAATTTTAGTCAGACAGCTAGAAGAAGACAGACTGTGCAAGATGGAAGGGTCATGGTTTCAACCACGAGGAGGCTGACTGGGCTTCGGAAGTGAGGGAGCCTAGCAAGAGGCCTGAGAAGTCGTCCCAGCACCACATGGCTGCAAGGAAGCTACCCTGGGAGACCGGATTAGCAAGGGCTCAGGACTACAAATGTTCAGAGATAATTAACTCATAGAATTGTCATATATTTATACTATATAACTCAAAAATTGCTCTACTTTTTGCCTTTTCTTCTCTTCCAATTCACCTTTAGTGTAGGTAAAGTAATTTTGAACAATCATATCTTAGCTATTTTCAAGGGCCCCAAGAGATGGGGTATGAAACCAAATATGGCCTGGAACATAGAAGGGAAACATTTCCGCTCTGGGTTGTGGCAGTCCAGGGGAAGGAATCTGCAGAAGTCTCAAAGGGCATGTTTGGATTCCTGGGGAAAGAATTCAGTCATCCTTTCCTTTGTTCTTTTGTAGTTAATGTTTCTGCTTTGATTCTGATACTTTTATTTTATTTTTTGAGACAGTTTCATTTTGTTGCCCCAGGTAGAATGCCCTGGTGTTATAGCTCATAGCAACCTCAAACTTGTGGGCACAAGGGATCCTCTTGTCTCAGCCTCCAAGTAGCTGAGACTACAGTATCCTACTATAAATACCCTGCTATTTTTTTTTTAGAGACAGTGTCTCTCTGTAGTTCAGACTGGTCTCCAACACCTGAGGTAATACACCCACTCCAGCCTCCCAGACAGCTAGGATTACAGGCCTGAGCCACTTCACCCAGCCTTTACCTTTTATTTTCTTGCATCCTCACCATCTTGATCAATCTTCTAAAAAAAATGCTATATTTAACTTGTTTGCTTTGTTTTTCTTTTCTTTTCTTTTCTTTAAGACAGGATCTGCCTCTGCTGCCCAGGCTAGAGTGCAGTGGGGTCATCCTAACTCAATGCAACCTCCAATTCCTGGGCGTCATCAATCCTCCTGCCTCAGCCTCCCAAGTTGCTGAGACTACAGGTACCCGCCACCATGTCCAGTTAATTTTTCCATTTCTTTGTGGAGACGGGATCACACTCTTATTCAGGCAGTCTCAAACTCCCAGCCTCAAACAATCATCCCACCTCAGCTTCCTAACATTGTCTAGTGTGTTAAAAAGTTTTCAATGTTGCCACCAGGCCAGAAGCAACTAGTATCTTAGAATTATTAGAAATGCAAGCTGTGAGCCATGAAGCCATGGCACTCTACCAAGGGCACCAGGGGGATCTGACACATGTGAAAATTCAAAGTTCCCTGCTCAAATTGGTTTTAAAATGAGAAACTCAGAAGGTTCCTACACTTTGCCTATCAGGTAGAGCAGAAATTTGTGTTGCCTCCAGTTAGCTGGAAGTAGAGCCCAAGTTAGAAGTCTCAGGTCGTAGGCCACAGAGCTTCCCATTCTGTCGTGGGCTCAGCCCCAATCTTTGTAAAGAACAACAATCTTAAAGGTAACTTGGAACATTAGATATATGTATATGTATGTGTGTGTGTATTATTAATGTAATATATATAAATGTGTATCAGATACACATTTTTATATATAACGTCATATATAATGTGTGTGTGTATATATACATATATATATATATAAGTTTTGTAGGTTTGCCAAGCTGAAAACAATATATGAGTAATTTCATGTTTAGTACAACTTCCCATTCTGTTGTGGGCTCAGCCCCTATCTTTGTAAAGAACGATAATATTAAAGGTAACTTGGAACATTAGATATATGTATATATGTATATGTGTGTGTGTATTATTAATGTAATATATATAAATGTGTATCAAATATACATTTTTATATATAATGTCATATATTATGTGTATATATATATTATTACATATATATATATTATTATATATATATATATTAGCTTTGTAGGTTTACCAACCTGTAAAGAATATATAGGTAATTTCATGTTTAGTACAACTTAAGTGGTTAAGCAGAGATGTGCACGTAAATATGGGTACACAGATATTTACTGAAGGATCATTTATGATAGAAAATTTTTTAAAAAATGAAAAAACTGGGAACAGCTTAAATGCTCAATAGTGGAATGAATGAGTAATAACAGTGGATAAATGATACATTCAAGTATTCGGATGTAATGCATCCATTGAAAATCATGTTTTCAAATGAAACATAGTGATACGAAAAATTATACATGCTGCAAAAGTACAAAGCATGATATAAACTGTACATTTATAATCATCTTGATGCTTTCAACAAATATGACTGGAGATTGCATGAAGAGAATATATGTGTGTTTAAAAATGGAAGAAAAAACACCAACATTGTGAAGGTAATTATCGCTGAGTAATAGTTAATGATGACTTTTCCTTCTTGCTTGTATTTCTTATTCAATATTTCTTCAACGAACTAATTTTTTCAACCATATTATTCATAGGGAGTTCTTCAAGCATACGCATCCTAGTTTCTTCTTTTAATATTTTATTTAACATTTAACTCAACTGAAATGACACATTCTCAGGCAAAGCAACCTGTCAATACCCTGTCCTTTTTCTCATCTGGGATATTGATCCAGGCATGTGAAGTGATTTATGTGTATGAATAACTCTGACAGTATTAAGAACCATTATTTAATGTGACTATCTTCTGTGAAGTTTCTTGTTTTTAGTTATATGTAGTAGCAATATGAAACAGCATGAGTTCCCTGAACAAACCCCAAGTTGCTGTGGCTTGCATATTTTTTCTTCCCTTATACAATAGTCAGAGACAGTAAGTTTAACTTGTACCCTTCTAAGGTGAAAGTTACTAAATGTAGAATATAAAGGTCTTAACACAATAACTACAAAAATGCCATGAAGGCTATGTTAACCAGTTTGATGAAACTATTTCAGATTGTATATGAAACCAGTACATTGCACCTCATGATTACATTAATGTACACAGCTATGATTTAATAATTAAAAAAAAGTGGGGAAAAAAAAAAAACAAAGACAACTGTTTTGAAGGATTATCCAGAGCTTTTCTTTTGTGATCTCCTAATCTAGCTGTTCTCAACCTGTGGGTCACGACCCACAGAAACTGTATTAAAGGGCCACGGCACTAGGAAGGTTGAGAACCACTGCCCTAATCAATCCCTTTTTTTCCAACATGGCTTAGTCAAAGTGAAAAGAGATGTTTTATTTTTAGGATTTTCAAGAAATAATTAGTAGAACTATTGTTAAACAACAAATGACAAGAATTTAATAATAATAATAAATGTTTTTATCAGGAGAAACCCTGACTGTCTCCAGGTACTTCTCATCCATACATTTGTATTCCTTATTGAAGGGAGAGAGAGAAAGGGGGAACATTAATTCCAGAAATATTTCTGGGGTGCATGCTCTGCCTGAGGCCCTGTGCTAAGCTTTACTGTGAAAGCACGTCATCGACTTTACAGTTTCAACAGAGATTCTAAACGTTATTAGGTGACTGACATCAGAACTGAAATGAAAGTTTGGAAAAAGAAATTAGGGCGGAAAGGAGCATAGGCCAATAACCCTGAGCATTCAGAAGAGGAAAATGGATTTCCACAGAAACTACAAGTTATGTTTCGAATTAGATGTTGGGGAGATGATGAAGGGAAGGTCTTTCTGAAAGAAGAATAAGCAAGGACTTTGTGGTGGGAAATGATGTCACACAGGAAAACAAGGAGTTTTCTCTTGCTAGAGAGAATACCCTCCTTAGGGTACCATTTTGAAGTTTGCCAACCTCCAGCAGCATATAGTAAACCCTGAGTAAAGGGCAATTCTCATCATTTCCACACCTGGTGCATATCTATTTTGAGGAGAAGAGGAATATAGCCTGACAACATGTTCCCCCAAACTCCAAACTCCACCAGCCAACCAAACCAAGATACCAACTCAAGACATCTTGGAAAATAATATGTTGTTAGAGTAGGTTTCCCTTTTCTTTTAATATTTTATTATTTTTTAATTTCAGATTAATATGAGCATACAATGATTAGGCTACAGTGATTGTGTTTGTTAGGTCAAGGACAAGTTGTCGCTGTGCCACACCAACCCCCTCCCGCTTGCCCTTCCCTGCCCCCTCTTGAGTTTCATTGTGTTTTTTAGAGTAGGTTTTCTTGAAGGACCCATAGAGGAATTTCCAGATTCCTTCATACACTGAAATTTTCAGCAATTTTCTTACTCTGGACCTCTTTTCTACAGTATCATTTTTTTTTTTTCTGATAAGCAACCCCTTTCCACAAGAGTGAGCAGAGAGGGCAGTCAGCTTCCCCTTTTGAAACAGAAGTTTTTTCCCAGGAAATATTCTCAGGGCCTTCCAGTGAATACAAGTGTCCATGCTCTGTTGGAGAGAGGGAAAAGGAGAAGGAGGAAAGGGGAATGAATGGTAAGCAGATAGAAGTTTCTTCTAGGATGCTCTAAGCACGAACTCCCAGGCTTACGTATTACTCATTAAATCTCCCCATCTGGCAGGTGCGAGGGCTGAGGTCCAAACCATCTCATTCTTGACACCCCTCCTTTTTATGACAGTAATCTGCCTAGCAAATCAGTAGACAATCAGGAGAGGACTGTATTAAAGGAACCAAATGAGGAATGAGAGTTTGGGGGTGGAAAATTTAACAGGAAAATGTTGTAGAAAAAAATAAATAAAAAGGTTTCAAAAATTAATTTTGTTAAAGTCATTGAATATACTGATAGGTGATAAGCTGTGACCTTCCAGTGCAGTGATAAAGGAAAAAAGGTAATACAGGAAGCCAGCAAAGGAGCAGAGGCCCATAGTTCTGATGGCTTCTCCAGGAGCTTGATGCTAAAGAGAGATTGCTCTGGCAGGACAATAGGGCTAAGGAACAGTTTGTCACTCTGCTTTAAGATAGGAACTCTTGGGAAGAATTCAGTCCCTCTGAGGCACTGGTTCCCAGCTTTGCATATAAGTAAAAAGTCACTTGGGGAGATATAAATTATACCAACACCCACCCCTGCCTTATATCCTCTTGTAATTGATTTCAAGTGAAGCCTTGGCGTCAGCATTTATCTAAAGCTCCCTGTGTGATTCTAATGTCCTGCCAGGGTTAAAAACCCTATTCTAAAGGAGTTAAAGAATCAAAGGAATGTGGGAATGATAATAAACAGAGCCAAATATTAATGATCAAAATAAGCAATAATTTTTTTTATCTTTATAAGGAAATGCATACCAAATATATCTATGTAAACTAAAAATACTTGTTTTTAACTTTTATTTCAGTAGTATTCCTGATGTTAAAAATGGTTTAAAAGAGAATGTGACAAAATAACAGATGCCTTTGGGTAATTGTATATAGGTGGAAGTTTTTTTCTATTCCTTTATATTTCCTGGTTCTTTCAAAAACAGACTTAGAATGTGTTAATTTTATACTCAAACAATATAAATAATACACAAAGCAAAA
The DNA here is from genome assembly GCA_963573935.1 of Arctocebus calabarensis. Taxonomy (NCBI): domain Eukaryota; kingdom Metazoa; phylum Chordata; class Mammalia; order Primates; family Lorisidae; genus Arctocebus; species Arctocebus calabarensis. The sequence continues at coordinate 14,538 of CAUYON010098921.1, read as the reverse complement.
TCTGCATATTGAATGCAGTAGTATGTAGTATATAGAGACATATACCTATAATTACATGATAATTTGAGAGCCATGCCTATAAGAAAAGATCTTTTAAGCATAATAACTAGTCAAAGAAAAAAAATATGCCATAGACTATAAATATCATTTGCTTTTTTTTAAATGAAAAGTCCATTCACACAGCACCAAACACCAGTGACCACTGAGTAATTTCTGTTTATTTCTTTCATTCACTACAACGCCTGGGGGTAGGTGTAGCCCCATCTTGCAAGTGAAGAAACAAAGGCATAGAAGGGTTAATTAACTTGCCCAGTATTAAGAGGCTATGAAATAGTAGAAGTAACACTTGCTCCTTGGCCTACCTTGCTCCTGGTACTTGATTTTGGAAATCATGAGATCACACAGGGAGGGAGGTCAGTGCCCTTTCCATTCGGAAATCTTGACAACTTATTTTAATGGCAAAGCAGGCACCTAAGCTGTTTGTGGTCAGGTACAAGTCAGCCTCTGACTTAAAAGAATCACACAAAGAAACTCAAATCTATAATAGTTAATTTATCTTAAAGTCATCACACGTTGGACAGGCAGTGCAGAGAGTTAGGAGTGATTTTCTATTTAAATATCAACAACCCCAGGAGGCAGTGGTGGTGATCAGTTCTCATTAGCCCTCTCTTTAGTTTAATAGTCATTAGTAACAACAGAGATAAGTTTTATAACTGCTAATTGACCCTGAACCCTTTGAAGCTCTCCCACTAGTTTAGGGCTGCTGCTTCTTTGAAGTCTTGTTTTGCTAGGGTAGCTAAAGTACCCTAGCAAAAACCTGGGAAAATGTACATTCCACAAGCAAATGTGGGTAGCAGACTTTTGCATGATACTCATTGCAAAAAGTCATTGCAAAACTGTGGTTTAGTGACCGCGACTGAAATGAACCTGATCGATACATGACCATAAAGAACTCCCCAAACTGCTCAAAAAATTTTCTGGGGAAGTACTTAAGAAGATTTAGAATGTGTCACCGCATCTATTCTCTTAACTTTAGAAAAAGAGGTGAAAACAGCCTCGTATCTACAGGGCTGTACAGCTTTTACTGCTTCTTCCATCCACATGACAACTCTGTAAGTGATCTGAAGTTCAGGGTTACCCTCCCAAGATCACCCAGCCAATGAGTAGAGAAATTGGAACAACTAGAGCAAGATACCTTTCACTATGCATTTTACAGTGGCCTTCAGAGTCTGCTCTGCTGCTGAGTTGGAGGAGGTGAATTATAGCACATGGGGAGAGGAAGCATAGGTCTAGTCACAGATGATGCGAGGAGAAAGGAAAGAAATTTTTAGAAAGGACACAGTTCTAAGTGTTTATATTTTAGTTAAGCTCCATATTGACTACTATCCAATCAAAAGCCAGACATAATAAAAACAGCATCTATCATATGGAAGAGTCTGAAATTGGGCTCATGAATTATCCCAAGCTGGGTTCTCACCTATGTGCGCCCGTCTTCTTTCTTCACTGGATCTACATGGTCCCTACATCAGTGAGAAGCTGTGATTTTGGGAAATGGCTAACGAGGGAAGTCTTAAGGAGACTGGTATGCTGAGTAAATTACAAAGGAGGCAAATCAGGCTCAAGAACTCACAGGAACTCAGGTTATGGCAGTGACTGGGTATCAAAGATGAGGCAGAGATGGGAATATTAACACATATCAGGGTTAGACAGGTGATACCCCAGTGAACTGAATCAGATCAGGACCATTTACATAGCTAGAGTCAGCATTGATCCTAGAGCTCTGAGGGGGTCTGGGTCTGTACATTGTGGGTGAGGGCGGCTAAGGCAGAAGCTGGTGAAGGAGAAGCAGTATCTAGGCAGGCTTCCCAGGCTTCCCTCCTACAAACGTCCTTATTGTTTATTCAATAAGAAAATCCTTCAAGAAATGGAAAATTGTGATTCTTGCCTAAAACTTTTCTTTTAAACCTTCTAAATGTATCTGTACATTTCAACTTTGCATTATTAAAATTAAAAAATGAAACTGCCTAAGAGGAAGAGGTGGGAAGAACTAGAATTTACTCAGTTCATTCTCATTGTGGATGGTGACCAGCTTTGTCTCATCTCCATAGAAGTTAGAACAAGGTCATGTAGGCTCAACACTTGTTTCAGAAATGTGGTGACGGTATAAATTTTCTTTCTAAATATCAGGATCACCTGGATATTGCCAGGTTTGTAAGGATAAGGTACCATTTCCTAGAGTCAAAGGAATTCACTCTTTAGTAGGGGGATGAGTACTCTTGGTAAAGGAAGAAATTAAGTGGCTGGGACAATGGAGAAAAGAGATGACCAGCTTAACAGTAGTTAATCTGCTTTAGGTTGTATACTGACACTGGAATGTAAGGAGAGATTTAAAATCTTGTCCCAGCAGAATGATCACTGGCAGAAAGTCTTCTAGAGCAGTGGTTCTCAACCTTCCTAATGCCTCCTAATGTCATGACCCTTTAAAACGGTTCTTTATGTTGTGGTGACCCCCAACCATAAAATTATTTTTGTTGCTACTTCATAACTGTAATTTTGCCACTGTTATGAATTGTAATGTGAATATCTGATATGCAGGATGTATTTTCATTGTTACAAAGGGGTCATGACCCACAGGTTGAGAACCACTGCGAGAAAAGAGTGGGCTGGATGGAAGAGGGCACCTTGACATTGTGTATAATTGACTTTGCCAAGGAGAAGCAGAGAAATGTCTTGGTGTCATCATCACTACACCTGAAATTAGAAGGATAAATTAAATGGCCCCTTATAACCCTTCTACTTGCCTGGTTTTATATGCAAAATCCATTCTCTTTTATCCCTCAGAACATTGGAAAGCTTTCAAAAGACAAATAATCTTAGCACATTCTGTGTCTTTTGAGAAGGGTGGATGAAAGGGGCACATAGATTTCTGTTATTATTACTTGTGTGCAATAATTTTAGTTGGATTTCCTTGACACACCTTCCTCTTTGTAATATTTTTCAAGGAGTATGCACATGTGTGAGAGTGTTAGGTTTGACCCTAAGGCTCTCTTTGATTTATAGGCAGCTCTGTAAGTTATGCTGGGTGGTTTCAGAGCCTGTTTGTTCTGGCATCCCAATAAAGCCTTGCTTCCCATGGCAACTCCAGCCTACGAAGCAAGGCCTCAGGGAAAACACAGTGTTCGTTGCCAGAATGGAGCAGAAGCACTTCGAAGAGCTATTTCGTTGGGTGGTGTGTTACTTCCGAAGCAACCCCACTCTTGGAAAACTGGACAAGCTTCAGGGCCTGAATATTACTGTAGGAGGGCCTGAATATTACTGTAGGAAGCAGCAATCTCAGTTTCCTGTGAACAAGTCGAGTGACTCCATGAATATTTAGTTTTGGGCTTTTTCAATTTGCCATCTGCACAGGGGCAAAGTTGTGGGACACAGTTCCAATCAGTAGGTCCAACCAAATGCCTGTTCCTTTCTAAACATCCTTCCAATTCATATCCTAGAGTTCGAAATTTAACTTTATGGTCCATTTTTGATGATTCCTAAAGTGCTCCCCTGTTTGCTTTCAGATAGAACCTGTGCTTCTCAGCCGTGTCTGCACATGAGAATCACCGGGGAACTTTCAACACATAGCAACACTTGGCATCCATCACTCGAGATTCTGATATGCCGGTGGTGTGAAGCAGGACTTGGGCAACCATAGTTTTCAAAGATCCCTGGGTGTTTAATGTGCAGGCTCTATCAAGCACCACCAATCTACTTCAATCCCTTTGAGACTCTGAGAGGGAAGGAACTTCCTTAAGGTCATTAAGCAAGAAGGTTATCTGTAGACCACACATGTTGACTTGTGGTTGATTAAAATGCCTATGCATAGTTAATGGTGTGTTGTTATTATCTAAATCACTTTCTTGCTGTTCAAGTAGTAAACTAGGTCATCTGTGGCAACTGAGTCCCAGAATGCAAGGTGCTGGCTTTCATTGCTTTTTCACCATCTGGATCTGCCAGTTTGCCATAGGAGTATGATTGAGGAAGGGGGACAAATGTGTGCAGGTAGACCACACTGCTTCAAGGACATCTCATGGTGTGTCTTCTGTGCTGAGGAGGTGACTTATTCCAGTGGTAACCAGGAATTGATGTATCCTTCGTGTGGCCCGATGATGGAAATGCTCCATTGCTGTGTACACGCCTGCTCCTACTTTTTAAGGTTCATAGGGGAGTGTGTGTGTGTCACAAAGTGAAGCTTCTGCAGCTTCGGAAGAAAACTGGTTCACCATCATGCTAACCTTATCAGTGTGCTGAAAACCCAGAAACAGAACACATTCTGTTATTGTTGTTGTTGTTGTTGTTGCTTTGGTTGGCTCTGTATGATTCTTGCTAGGAAAAGGAATCATTTTTGAAAATGACTCCTTTTTCTACCTTTTGGGTGTATTTTAGTAATCTTCTGTGAATAGATTTATTTCTAGACTATAAAACCATAACTCAATGTCTAGATATAAGTTCGTATATGTTTGCCCTTGATTTTTCATTTATGAAAATATCAATAAATTATTTAGATAAAATTAATGTCATCTGAATGGATTTAGTTTGAAGTAATTTGGTTTAAATTGAGAGTTTGTAAGATTGATTTTATACACACACGTATGCATGAGAATGTAGTGGCTTTCTGGGACTATAATTGCATTCCTAGGAAGATACTAGTTATGGCTGCTGAGGAGTTCTGGATAGGAAGGGTGAAACAAAGTCTCCAGAAAAGAGGATTTACATTAACACTAGCTTCTTTTTGCCTCCATCAATAGATCTCCTTCCAACCAACACAAATTTTCAACAAAAAAGAAGGGAACTCCTTGTCCCTTCTTATTGTCTACTCTTATTGACAATGTTGTGCCCAACTCACTTTGCTCCAATCTTTTGCCTTCTATGTTCAGATAACCTGTATATTTCTACATACAAAGATGTGGCTATGTAGAGAGTCATGCCAGATTCCCATCTCACTGAATGGTGGAGGTAGAAGGACTCATAGAGAGAATGTGAGATATTGTGTTTTCCTTACCCTACCATTGGCTCCCATTTATAGAATAAAGTCATTGAGGCTCTGGAGAGTCAAGTGACTTGCAGTCACACTGTGAAAGTAAATGATAAAGCTAGGTGAAAAACTAGGACTTTAAATTCCCAGTCTGAAGGTTCTATTCATTTTTCTTTACCAAGTTAACGAAATCACAATATAAGGGAATAGTTCTAACAGGCTCTTGAGGATTGTTTTATGTGCATGGTACAAGTATATTAACCCTACATACATAAACACTCTTGTTTAACTCTTGATTACCCACACTAATAGAGGCAAATAATCATCAGTCATTGAGAGTATAACAGCAAAGGACATGAGAGCTAAAGGCACATTTAACATCACTGCTCCAACACTCCTGTAATAGGGAAACGTAGGCCTACAGAAAGCAAGTGAATACTCTGAACCACCCAGATGGTGAGAAAGGTTAAATAGTATGAGCAATTAATCTTACTTTATTTTAGGCTTAATATTCTCAGAATTTCACAATAAATAGGGTTAACATTGTGAATACACTAAAGCAAAAGAACGAACTTGTGTTCAAGACCAGCCTGAGTGAGAGGGAGACCCTGTCTCTACTAAAAATAGAAAAGTTTGCTGGGCTTTGTGGCAGGTGCCTGCAGTCCCAGCTATTCAGGAGGCTGAGGTTGGAGGATTGCTTAAACCCAGGAGTTTGAGGCTGCTCTGAGCTATGATACCACAAAACTCTACTCAGGGCAACACAGAGAGACTCTGTCTCCAAAAAGAAGAGCAAACTTCTAACAAAAGCTTAAAAAGTGTGATCTGAGCTATCTTACTTGTTCAGACAAATATCCTCTACCAATTGTCAATGGGGTATTAGGGCAGAAGACTCTTATGGCTCCATTGTTAATTCTCTGAAAAGATTTCTATGAAAACAGGAGCTTTAGGGGCCAGTCAGTTGACAATTATTACCATACTCAGGAAAGGGGAACTCTGTATTAAGCCCTGCTCCAGCTCAGAGGCATTACTGCCAGGTAGAGAAGGACTACAGAACAACCCAACTGGGAAACAGGTTTAGCTAATCTGTGATGTTTATAGAAGTGTGGGTTTTCTCTTTTGCTCTTCTAACTGGAGATTATGTGAGTCTCAAAAGTACGGGAAGGAGAAATGAAGAATAAGAGAAACTACCGAAGTTAAAAAAATCTTACACATCATACACATAATCATTTCATGGTGAATGTTTGGTATCCCTAAAAATAAAATTAAAAGAGCATTTTAGAATGGCCTCTCTGGGAATAGATACCCTTTTCGAAGGAAAAGGGCACGTAGACAACATTTCCAAATTAAAAATATCTGTGTTCTCACAAGCTTTGTTTATCACGAGCAATGAGAAAATACTTTCTAATCTTCATCCCGGAGTGACCTGGGCCGAGAGCTCTTGAGAAAGGAAGGTAGGTGTAACCTTGTTCGGTGACTGGTTCTTCATGGGTTTTGAAATGGCTTCAGGGGAGAAAGTGCAAAAGGCAGCAGCCCCACCCACAGTGGCAGTGAGGAGCTCTCAGAACTTGCACCTGCTAATGCGTGCTCTGGACATCAGGGCCCCTCAGAGGATCTGGAGAGCAGCTTCAGGGGTCACAATGCCTCTGCATGCTGCTGGCTCTCCTTTCTGGCACAGATGAACATGCATTTATAACACTGCTGGACAATAAGATACACTTGTGTCACATCCTTGTCCTTCGAGCCAGTTATCCTATCAATGGCATTTTTGGTATTCTAAACACTAAAGGTAAGAGAAATAGGTGTTTTTGCTCCCGAGGGCTGGCGCGGTTTTTGACTCAGGAGCCCACCTTGACTCCCCGTTGTTGATGCAGCGTGAGTGTAGCTGTTTGCTTTGCGTTAGGATGACAAACTACATACCTTTCCGAGGCGAGGTCTGGGCGTACTGGGGTGTGTCCCAGAGGAAGTTAATGTTTAGAGTTTTATTTTTGTGTGTGTGAACTATTCAGTTTAATTATACCCATCCTGCTAACTTGCTTTTTATTATTATTCGTACTCACTTTAATATTCCCTTCCCTTGGCTAAGCATAGAGAAAAGATTCCTTTATTATTTGAACAGTTTCAAATTTATGATGCCCTATTAGTTTGCAAAGCTGGAGACGCCACTGTGAAAGTGCTGTAATAATACTCAGGGAAGATGAGCTCTAGTCCAGCTTCCTGCTCGGGGCAGAGGTGCTTCGGAATTGCTCAGAAATTAAAGGCACTTCAGTGACACGGGGGAGGGAAGGGAAGGGACAAAACAGGGCGGGAGGGGAGGGGAGCTGGGGATCAGAGGCGCAAGACTGACAGTGCATATGTCTCTGTTCAGTTTTTAACCGGTAAGTTGAATAACACATTATGCACTGACATCCCGAGAACAGCAGCTGTCAAAACTGTCAGTCAAGGGGAAATTGATTCTTTTCAATTCCCTTTTGAACCAAGAAGTTAAGCGATGGAAAAGATCTATAAGGTTCCTCTGCTTTGGCAAATTTATTCATTAAACCAGTGTCTGAGGGCCATATTAATGTTTATGATTATTTTGTGTTGATATAATGGAAACTATGAGGAAGAACAGCATCTACTCCTTTATTCCATCATTTCATTCATTGATCCAACAAACAATCTCCCATCCCATCCCCACTGTGCCAGGTCAAGTTCAATGTTCTGCTGATACACAGGTATGATAAGTACTAAATGCTGGTGATTCACAATAGGTAAGACTCAATTCCTGTCCTCAGTGAACTCATCACCTTTTATGGTAACTGAGAGCCAACCAGACAAATGGGCTGTGATGGGTGCACTCACCCCTCTAAAGTGACTGAAGAGAAAACAGTAACTAATAGACTAATGATATTTTTCCTGGGACTGAAAGATGCAGCTCGGTACTATTTTCCCAAAGTCATTAAATAAATGGAGGAAGAGCCCTGAGTTCCATGTCTGCTGATTCTTTTCTTCTGTTGATTGTGCTCCCAAAGCACAAGCTGTATAAAGAAAGTGTAAGTACACTTTATTTGGAGGAGAAGTGTCACTACTTTGTCTTGTATTTCATTTCCTATAATTCCTGCAAGCCTATACCTTGAATTCACTGCCACTGAAATAGTGCAGATTCACACCTACTATTCTGAAGAGCCCAAATGATCTTTAACATTATCTGAAAAGATGCAATTCATCATCTTAACAATATGATGGCTTCAGAATCCAATTCTCAAATTTTTGCATGCAACAGAATCGCATGAAGGCCTTCATAAAATAGATTTCAGGCTCCACTCCCAAGATTTCGGATTCAATAGGTAAATGGTGAGGCCTGAGGATCAGTATTAGTGACAAATCGCTGGGAAATGCTGATGTTGTTTGTCTGAGAAACACATTTTAATGATCTAGTCCATCCCCATTAAAGACAGGATCCTAGAGCACGGCTTTCCTCTCCACCTACTCCCCAATAAACATGTGAACTAATTGAAAGATGGTTTTGCTGCACAAAAATGGCTGCAAGACAAGTCCCCTGATTGTCCTTTTAAGTAGATGCTCAACCAACAATCTCCCTGAAAGAGAGAAGAACTGGAGCCAATACAATTTCCTTTTTTCAACTTTAATAAAGGACTAGGGTGACTTACTTAGTTCACTCCTGTCCAATGGCAGATGTCTGAAAACTGATTGGAAACTTTGAGAAATCCATTTAATGTCTCTGTGTTTTTATCGCCTCCATCTGTAAAACGGGGTCAGCTGTATTGTGCCTCGTGTACAAATCTGTGTGCGGTGAGGTTTAGCGGGTAAGTGACTGTAAAACATGTCGCAGATGGATGTGTTATGGAGGAATGCTTAATATCAAAGCGAGATGTCATTTTCTTTCACTCTGCATCTGTAGTTTGTAAAACAAATGCTTCTAAATTCACAGTATTTTTCTCACATGTACTATTTTTTCCAGGGTGATATTTTCTCAAAGACTCATGCTGACTTCAGCTTCTGGAACCTTGTGGGTGGATCTGCTAAATTAAAGACTTGTATTTAAATTTTCTGCATAACACTGGTGGGCTCAATGGATTACAGTTACTGAGGAAAGTAGAGATTTCTTGTCCTGAGGGGCATGAGTAGAACTCTGTCCGCCAGGAGGCTGTGAATCCAACAAAATTTGAAGCCATTTCTTTGCCAAAATGAATAAACATAAGCATCACTGGTACCCTAGAAAAATCTCAAACATAGTAAAATATAAAGCTAGCTACATAGATTATGGATGGATACACAGGTTATTGGGACCATAGTATCTTTTTGAAAGAGATATGGTAAATACATACTGGATTTCAGTTCTTGCTCTAGTACCGTGTATATTATATATAACATAAATCTGAGCGGCAGTTTACTTATCTATTAGAAGGATTAATCCCATGTTTCCTGGTAAGCCCATTAGAAGGCTCAAATGTGATAATGACAAGGAGAGCTCTGTTTAAAGTACTAGCTGTGTGTAAAGTATTTTTATTATCAACATTCTTCATTCTTTAACCTGTCCACATTTTTCTACATAGAGAGTAGACTTGATAATTTTATATTTTGAACATTCTATGGCCATAGGCTAAAACTACTTTCATAAAGGTGATTAAAACTAAGCAGTGAACTGAACTTCCATATGTACATACCTCTGTGTGTGTTCGTATATATGTTTATTTAGATGGATACATATACTTAAAGTTCCAAGGCCATTTTCATCCATGGAACTGTTTGTGGACATTTTATCTAATGAAATAAAAAGAAATCCTGTTCCTGGGTGACATGAGCTTGACAGGTTTATTCAGGGAGATGTTGTCTTTCCTTGAAACACATACCTGAGTTACTCATTTTCAGATCCTTTGTCTATTTTCTATAATTCAGGATTAAAAATTTAACATTGTAAGTAATTGGGTGTCTTCTGTGAAGGGCCTCGGAATATGCATTTTGATATCTGTTGACATACTAGCTCTCAGCTTATTATGCCAAGGTAGGCCCAGTCATCTGTGTAAACCCATTCTTGGCTATCTTGTTTATTCCAGGAATTTCACATACACTGCCCCATCAAGATACAGCTTTACATAGGAGCTAAATTACACTAATACAGCTGGGAAGATTTGGCTATTCCTTTCTGGTAGTTGAGAAGTTCCTGGTGATCTTGCATGCATTTATATTTATTTATAACAGATTGTAATCCTTTACTTCATATTTTAGGGAGCATCTGATTAAGAGCTAAAGAAATGCAATGATCCAAAGGAAAAGCTTATCTACCTCAACCTCTTAAATTCTCTTAGACTCAAATTTCTCATTTGTAATTGAGACTAGTAAAGCCCGTCTTAAGTGTTGTCAAGAGAATTAAATGACCCAAACACATACAAGACTTCTGGCAAAATACATGCTTACTGATATCATTTCTACTTTTCTTGATAAATTTGGTCAGAAGTGTTTCATTTAGAATTGGGAGATTCTTTACTTTTTAACTTTTTTTTTTTTTTTGAGACAGAGTCTCAAGCTTTGCCCAGGTAGAGTGCTGTGGTGTCACAGCTCATAGCAACCTCAAACTCTTAGGCCTAAGTGATTCTCTTGCCTCAGCCTCCCAAGTAGCTGGGACTATAAGCTCCCACCACAATGCTCAGCTATTTTTTGGTTGTTGTTGTTGCAGTTGTCATTGTTGTTTTAGATTCTTTATTGTTTAATTTCCGGCTATCACAGGGCTACACATGTAAAAATAGTGATCTGGTATCTTTTATAAGAACCTAAATAGAACTGGAGATCATTCTTCCAAGTGAAGTATCACAATAACTGGGAGATTCTTGTCATTCAGACCAAAGAGATAGAGGGAAGGTCAGACAAAAAACAAGTAACTTTATCACAAGGAGAGAAAGCAAACTATCTAGGTGGTAAAAGCTAACCGGAGAAGAAAGGCAGGAGAAGAAAGACTTTTCTGCTAAGAGGGTAGTAATAGTATGAACATTTTTTTCTCTTGATTTTTCTTCCTTGTCAACAAGATTCGGGTGACATGAAAGAAATTACACTTGTCTTTACCTATGACCCTAGAATTCAAAGTGGTCCAACTTTCTACTTTAGAGTCTGCAGATTTTCTGAGGAAAGCAAGTTATTAGTCTAAGAATCTTCAGCATCCTGAACAATAAACAAATATGTTAAGTAGCTCTCTTCTACCCAATATTCTAATCTTCATCAATAAGTCACTGTATTTCAGAGGGGCCTGGGAATTTTATAATAGCTATTTAAAAATGCAATTCTTTATATAGATGGGGGCCCATAAAATTATTTGACTAAGCCCTGCACACCATGGAGGTGGTCGTAACCAAGCCCCCCCATACCCAAAGTGATACTGTATGCTAATACCCTAATTTATTATTATTACTTTCTATGGTTCATGAAATTCATGAAATCATGAAGTCTTAGCACTACTGCAATGAAGTCCTATGGCTCTCCGTCCATAACCTTACCTTGGTGGTATCTTCAGTTCCTAAGAGAGGAGGAGAAAGGAGAACCAGCTCCCTGGTCTCAACTCTGGAGCCCCCTTCATCATGCATCTGACTTATGTATCTATCTTAGGATTCTTCTGAGTCAAGAAGTTGATTTGCCTTAGTTAATGTTTTAGAACAGCAGAAGTAATTTTTAGAAACTATAGGATCTTCGTATAAAATAAATCCTCAGAGAAATCCCAGTGTATCTGTGGTTAAAAAATGAAGGCATAATGAATTTTAAAGTGGGAACCAGGTTCTTTAGAGCAGACTCACACCAGCCTCTGGCACACATTTGAAGAGGCTGGTTTGATGGGTGTAGATGAAGATATCGTAAGAAAATAAAGCAACTTTGGGAACTTCTGAAGATGTTCTGTCTCTCTGTTTTTGAATTAGTTGAATCCGTGGGTGGAGTCAAGAGTAATTTTATTTGAGGGACTTGGAGAAGTCTACACACATTTGAAGATGACACCTTGTCTTGGGAACCTCACAAGAGACTTAGTAGATCAATATGGTGCAAAGCATTTTGGTCACCAAGCCTTACTCTCTTTTTTAAATTGTGATGTCCTAGTCCTAGTTGACCTCCTTTGAGGATCCACCTATTTCCCAAATTCTGCATAGTAAGAACCCTGCTCTGCGCCAAGAGTTGTCCAGCTTTCCCCCCACCCTATGTGTCTTTAATTGACCCCAAGCAAAGTGCTTTTGCCAGTGCAGTGCTTTGCTCCCAGCTCTGCCCTATTCTCCTTTCTTCCCTCTCCCCATCTTCTACTTTTCCTATCTCTGGATGTAGAAATAAATATTTATCTTTGAATATCTTTCCTTGGAGCAAAATTTTAGGACCAACATAATGTTGGAAATCTCTTTCTTGGGTGTATTTGTTTTGGGAGTAATTCAACAACTTAACTTTTAGGTCAATAGCAAGGTGATATTTTTTATCATGAGCCCTTCTTTTGACAGACCTCTTTCCTTGTCAAAAGTTAAATCATGCAGTCTTACAAATAGCTAATGGGCAATCTTTTCCATACATGCCTTCCCCAAAGTATTTGTCATTAAAAGTTTTCATATAAAACACATTTTTAATAATGTTTAATTAGTTTATTTTTTAAATTAAATACAGTGCCTTCTTATGGTTTCATGTGTTTCACTCCCTAAGAACAGTGATGTCTCTCTGATTCCAGTGGACACATACTGCCTTATACACAACAAATTAATGAATTCTTAAATCCATTTTATTGGAAAATATTTATATTTATCTGTTTACTTTAGTTAAGATAGAATCCCATTTACTCTGACTTCTACTCCAGGGCTCCAGGCATATTATTTTAGAGTTAGTTTTTGGTAGTCCCCACCATGCTTCCATAGTTATTGAATGTCAAGCTCAAACATAAAGACTAAAAACGTTTTGGTAATTATTAGAGCTGTTCACTGATTATTACAGGCACCCAGCATAGGTGCACTTTCTTGTCTTACTGAAACAAGACATGTGTTTGTGGCTAACTTAAGCCAGTAGCATGTGATCAGGTTGATTTAAAATATATGCCATTTCCAGGCAAAAGCCTCTGCACAAATCGGCACCAGATTCATCATTTTCCTTTCTTGCCTGCCATAGAAATTGTCATGTCAATTTCCAGGCTTCGAGGACTGTCAGCTCGCACACCTGAAACAGAAGGCTGTAGACAAGAACCTCTAATTAATCCACAGTGGGCTTGCATTATGAATGAGAAATAACCTTTTGCTGTTTTAAGTCACTGAAGTTTGGAATTATTTTGTACAGAAGCAAAACCTAGCTTACCCTGGTTATGTAATTATTAGTCACTCTATGACATCAGCTGAGTTACTCACTTGTTACCAAATTTGTTGAACTTATATGGGATCTTGTTTAGTTATTATTGGTGATGAGTGGGTAAAAATGAATAAGACAGATCCTGTGTCCTCCAGGCCTTACAGAAAAGGCAGGACATGCACCACAAGCTATTAAGCAGGATAGTATGAATTGAGGACCCTAAGGAAGGGATAAGGGCTAGAATTTATTGACTGGGTGATGGGTATTTCCTATTGGAATGTCATGAAAGCTTTGAAGAGGATATTGGCCACAAAGGATGGGTAGGATTTGGATGTGCCGTGATAACAGCAATGGAGTCTTCACAATAAGGTACAGAGTCAACAGTCCCAAAGCAAGAAAATACAGGGAATATTCCAAGAGGGTGATGTGAATGTCCAATATGGTGGTGGCAGTAGTGTATGTTGATACTTTGGGGCGAGATTCTTTTTTTTTTTTTTTTTTTCGAGACAGAGTTTCACTTTGTTGCCCAGGTAGAATGCCATGGCATCATAACTTACAGCAACCTCAAAATTTGGGGCTCAAGCAATCCTCTTGCCTCAGCCTCCCAAGTAGCTGGGACTACAGGCTCCTGCCACAATGCCCTGCTATTTTTAGAGACAGGGTGTCACTCTTGCTCAGGTTGATCTGGAATTCCCAAGCTCAGGTAATCCACCTGCCTTGGCCTCTCAGAGTGCTAGGATTATAGGCATGAGCTACTGTGCTCAGCCTGGGCTAGATTCTAAGGTGACTAGGACTCAACTTCACTCTTGGGGTAAGGTTGGCTGCTCACTGAAATAAATCACGTACTTTTGGTTTCTGAGTGACAGAGGTGCCGTGTTTGTCAGTCTGTCTTCCTCTGCTGGAGAGTACTCCAGTGGGACACATGGCCAGTATAATGCATTTCAAACTGAGTGCTATGTAAACATTTTTTTTTTTTTTTTTGGTTTAAAAACTGTATCAAGTTCAGTTACTTCCTTTTTTATTAGTTTAGGGTGTCTACTATAATATTTTTCTATCTCTCATTATAAATCCCCTGAGATTTCCCTTTCCTAAGCCAGAACAACACACTTTCAGTTGCTCTCCTTTTCTTTCTTCTTTCCTGCCGACCACCCATCCACCCCACAACCCGTTTAAGGTAGTCTATTAAATCCAGGTATTTTGCTCTTTATGGAGAAATTTATTGTTTCCCATTGGAG
>CAUYON010098919.1:0-10479 GCA_963573935.1 Arctocebus calabarensis | reverse complement strand
TGTAGTCCCAGCTACTTGGGAGGCAGAGGCAGGAGACTCGCTTGAGCCCAGGAATTGGAGGTTGCTGTGAGCTGTGATGCCACAGCACTCTATCCAGGGTGACAGCTTGAGGCTCTGTCTCAAAAAAAAAAAAAAAAGAAGGAATTCTGTGGGACTCCAGGCCAGAGTGTGGGTCATGGCTCCTGCCTCTCCACAGGACCTGAAACCCAGGGCTGGATACTACAGGTGAGGAGCTGAGGGGCCTGAAGGTTGGGTCTGGGGAAGTGGCAAAGGTCAGCAGGATGGTGGGAGTCAGGTGAAGGGGTACAGGGGCCTGTGAGGGGAAAGGGACAGGCACACGGTCCTGCTGGAGGGTACTGGTGAGGCGATCCAAGGACACAGGCAGGAGGCAGACCAGGAGAGCAAGAGCCCGATGGGGTCCCAGCTCTCTCCTTCCCCTCGACCTACCCTGGCCCTCTCATCTGCCCCCAACCTCTCCCTCATCAACACTCCCCTTCTCGCCTCCCCAGCCTCTCTCACTCACCCCCTGACACCTGCCCCCAACCCATCTCTGTCCCCCCTCCATCTCTTTCTCATCTGTCCCCCTCCACCTTTTCCCCACTTGCCCCCCTCCCTACAGTATCCTTTTTAGTAGCTAAGACTTCCTGTTGCCCACCCAGGGGCCCTCTCAGAGCTTCTGGGCTTCCCCAGGACGGGGCGCTGGGAGCAGACTTCCTGAACCTCTGCAGCCCCACTGGGGGGGTGGGGGGGAAGAGGTAGGAGGAGCTTCGACGAGTGCCCAGGGGGTAGAGGCTACCACTGGGGCAGGGTCTGGCTGTGGAAGCAGAAGTCAGCCGGGTGAGCTGACCTGATGGAGGGAGTCCACCTTCCCCACCCCCAGCCGCACTGAAATGGCCCTTTCTGCCCTGCTCACACCTTTGAGAGTTACCCCCGACTGTGATAACAAAATACCATAACCTAAGCAGTTGATAAATGCCAGAAATTTACTTACTGCAGTACTAGAGGCTGGAAGTCCAAGATCAAGGCACCAGCAGATTGGGTGTGGAGTGGGGGCCCCTCTCCTGGTTCATCGACCGTGCCTGCCCCTGTGTCCTCCTCTGATGCAATGAGCCAGGGGACTAATTGCATTCATGAAGGTTCTACGTCCATGACCTGATCTCCTCTCAAACCTTCCTAATTCTGAGATTAAAAGAAGTAAACCGCACCTATCCTTACCATTGCTGCCTTTGCCTTCCCCCAGGTCCTGCTGAAAATGTCAGACTCAAATCATGGTAGCAGCCAGAAGAATTTCTCTGAGGAGGAAATAGATGATGAAGAAAGTGTGATTTTGACATTGGTTCCAGTTAAAGACGATTCAAATAACGAACAAACGGAACCAACTGTTTCTTCGACTTCTGATGTCAAACTAAACGATCTCCCAAAACACAATGAATGATTTACCTCCAACAAGTAAATGATCAAAAGCTATCCAAAAAGCTAGATGTAAAAATCCTGTTCTTCCCTTGCCAACCATTTTGCCTCCCATTAATGATGTGTGTCGAGACTCTTTGAGGAACCGGTGCCAGCAACTCAAGTTGAGTACTGACGGCAAGAACACAGAAGTTTTTCTGAGGTTTCAGGCGCATGCCTTTCCTGAACAGAGGCGCCTGTGGCTCAGCGAGTAGGGCGCCAGCCCCATATACCGAGGGTGGCGGGTTCAAACCCGGCCCCGGCCAAACTGCATCAAAAAATAGCCAGGCGTTGTGGCGGGCGCCTGTAGTCCCAGCTACTCGGGAGGCTGAGGCAAGAGAATCGCCTAAGCCCAAGAGCTGGAGGTTGCTGTGAGCAGTGACTGCACAGCACTCCACTGAGGGCGATAAAGTGAGACTCTGTCTCTACAAAAAAAAAAAAAGAAATGTGAAATTCCTGAAACACCAAAGGAGGCCAGATTACACTCATGGTCATGGAAACTTAAGGCAGAGACCAAGAGAGCAAGACCTCAGGAAAGGTCTAAGAGGAGTGTGAAAACAGAAGAGATGGATAGAGTGCAAGTGATAACATCAGCTCAGGAATCTGCATTGGCATCGTGGGCAAGGATTTTGCTGCAAAAGCTGGTCATGGTCCATTCCTGCTTCTGCTGAGGCCTTTTTGACAACAGCTTCTGGACTCGGGTGTGATCCATGGTGAGGCTCTCTCTGCAGACACAATGGGTCAGGCCTGGATGCCTGCTACTCCTTGGGGGATGGTTTCCCTCTTCCTGTTACCAGCCTGCATTTCCCCATCTCCAGGCCTAGAAGATACTATGTTATGCCCTGACTGTGCTAAGAAAAATAAGAAGATAATGAAAAGGTTAATGATAGTGAAGCGGAAGAAGAGATCTACTTCGAACACTTTTCGAAGTGACAAGGTGAGATTCTGTCTCAAAATAAATAAATAAATAAAGTGAAAAAATAAAAAAGAGATTGGTGGAGACGGACATACCAAAAGACTGGGGTCAGGATGTTTGTTGAAAAAATGAATGAGGAGAGAAAGAATGAGCAGAGACTAAGCCAGAGACGGAGGGCAGCGCCCATGGCTCAAGGAGTAGGGCGCCGGCCCCATATGCCGGAGGTGGCAGGTTCAAACCGAGCCCCAGCCAAAAACTGTAAAAAAAAAAAAAATAGCCAGACATTGTGGCAGGCACCCATATCCCAGCTACTTGAGAGGCTTAGGCAAGAGAATCACGTAAGCCCAAGAGTTTGAGGTTGCTGTGAGCCGTGATGCCACGGTACTCTACCAAGGACGACATAATGACACTCTATCTCCAAAAAAAAAAAAAAAGTTCCTAATTCCCTCACTTTGGCGGTTAGGACTTTAACATTTTTTTTTTTTTGAAACAGAGTCATCACAGCTCACAGCAACCTCAAACTCTTGGGCTCAAGCGATTCTCTTGCCTCAGCTTCCCAAGTAGCTAGGACTACAGGCACCTGCCCACAATGCCCAGTGATTTTTATTTTTTTATTGTAGTTGTCATTGTCGTTTGGTGGGCCCAGGCTGGAACCGAACCTGCCAGCTCCGGTGCATGTGGCTGGTGCCCTAGCCGCTTGAGCTACAGGCGCCAAGTCGGGACTTTAACATATTAATGGGGGATGCAAATGAAAGCAGGGGGTGCAGAGGATGACACCTCCTGTGGGGGGCTTGAGAGACACATCAAAAGGTGGCCCAGCTGGCACTATTGGAGGGGTGGGCAAAGGAAGGTAGGCTGAGACCTTTCCCCATCCGATGTCCCCTGACTCAGCTCTTCCCAACTCCATCTCAGAACCCGACTTTGATTTCCTTCCACCTGACCTTACTAGGACCACCCAGGTCAAGTTTGGTGGTTTCCAAGACAGTGCTAAGCAAGGAAAGCAAGTTGTTAGGAAAATGTGTACAGTATGATTGCATCCACTTTAGTAAAAGCAACAGCAGAAACAACATTTTCGAATTCTACGTTTTTGAGTGGCTGTCAGTCAACAGTAGTTATCTAAGGGGTTTGGAGTGGGAACAGGAGATGTGGTGAGGGAGGAAAGAAGAAAAACAACGATTGCTCCATGGAAAAATATGCATGGAATAATTTTTCTTTCTTTTAGTAGATTTTTATCAAATTTGACTTTTTATGTTTTTATTTTAAAATACTGTATACTTGGGCTGGGTGCAGTGTTTCACTCCTGTAATCCCAGCACTTCGGGAGGCTGAGGTGGGTAGATCCCTTCAGCTCCAGAGTTGGAGACCACCCTGAGCCAGAGCGAGACCCCTTCTCTACTAAAAATAGAAAAACTAGCAAGGCATGATGGTGAATGCCTATGATCCCAGTTACTCGGGAGGCTGAGACAAGAGGAGGACTTAAGCCTAAGAGTTTGAGGTTGCATGAACTATGATGCTAGGGCACTCTATCCGGGGCAACAGAATGAGACTCTGTTTAAAACAAACAAAAAAATAATATATTGGCTCAGCGCCTGTGGCTCAAGTGGCTATGGCACCAGCCACATACACCTGAGCTGGCGGGTTTGAATCCAGCCCGGGCCCACCAAACAACAACAACAGCTGCAACCAAAAAATAGCCAGGCATTGTAGTGGCCGCCTGTAGTCCCAGCTACTTGGGAGGCGGAGGCAGGAGAATCACTTAGGCCCAGGAGTTTGAGGTTGCTGTGAGCTGTGATGTCACAGCACTCAACCCAGGGCGATAGATTGAGGCTTCATCTCAAAAAAAGAAAAAAATAAATAATAATAATATAGACTTACAAGAAGTTACATAAACACTACTGAGAGATTCCCTGTACTCCTCCTTAGTTTTCTCTGATGGTAACATCTTGCATAACTATATAGTATTTAATATAATATAATAAACATTCTCAGAACTAGGAAACTGAAATTGTCAAGATAGCATTCATACATTACTGAGATTTCACTAGTTTTTGCATGCACTCATTTCATTTTGTATATCTTTGTATATAAGTCAGGGACATTTTATCACATGTGTAAGTCCCACAATCAAGTTACGGAATTGCTTCTTTAATACAAAAAAACACCAGAGTGCCACCCTTCATAGTTAGACGTTTCCTCTCCTTCCCTTAACCTTGACAACCACTATTCTGTTCTCCATCTCTATAATTTTGTCATTTCAAGAATGGTATCTAAGAGGAATGATACAGCATGCCGCTTTTTCAGACTAGCTTTTTATTTCATTCAGCATAATGCCCTTAAAATCCATCCAAGCTGTGTACATCAATAGTTTCATCCTTTTTACTGCTGGGCAATATTTTCTTGTATGGCTGTGCCAAACTTGAATCATTCACGTGTTGAAGGACATATGAGTTGTTTCCTGTTTGAGGTTATTACAAATGAAGTTGCTGTGGATATTCGTATCAGCCTTTTGTGCAGATGTTTTTGTTTCTTTGGGATAAAAGCCCAGGAGTGTGGTTGCTGAGTTGTGTGATATGTGTATAGTTAAACTTTTAAGAAACTGTAAATTTGTCTGGGCAAAATGCCTCAAGTTTGTAATCCAGCATTCTGGGAGGCTGAGGCAGGTTGATTGCTTGAGCTTAGGAGTTTAAGACCAACCTGAACAAGAGTGAGACCCTGTCTGTTTACTAAAAAATAGAAAAGGGCGGTGCCTGTGGCTCATCGAGCAGGGCGCTGGCCCCATACACTGAAGGTGGCAGGTTCAAACCCGGCCTCGGCCGAACTGCAAAAAACAGAAAAATAGCCGGGCATTGTGGCAGGCGCCTGAAGTCCCAGCTACTCAGGAGGCTGAGGCAAGAGAATCACCTAAGCCCAGGAGTTGGAGGTTGCTGTGAGCTGTGTGACTCCATGGCACTCTACCGAGAGCGATAAAATGAGACTCTGTCTCTAAAAAATAAGTAAATAAATAAATAATAGAACTGATTAGCCAGTCATCATGGCCAGTGCCTACAGTCCCAGCTACTCTGGAGGCTGAGGCAGGAAGATGGCTTGAGCTCAAGAGTTTGAGATTGCTGTGAGCTACGATGACACCATGGCACTCTACCCAGGGTGACAGAGTGAGACTCTGAAGAAAAGAGAGAGAGAGAGAGAAAGGAAAGAAACTGTAGGCTTGGCGCCTGTAGCTCAGCAGCTAGGGTGCCAGCCACATACACCGGAGCTGGTGGGTTCGAATCCAGCCCCAGCCTGCCAAACAATGATAATTACAACCAAAAAATATCCGGGCGTTGTGGCGAGCGCCTGTAGTCCCAGCTACTTGGGAGGCTGAGGCAAGAGAATCGCTGAAGCCCAAGAGTCTGAGGTTACTGTGAACTGACACCAGGGCACTCTACCGAGGGCAACAAAAGTGAAACTCTGTCTCAAAAAAAACAACTGTAAATTGTTTTCCAGAGTGGTTAACATTTTACATTCCCACCAGCAGTATGTGGGAGGTCAAATTTCTTCATGTCCTCAACAGCATTTGGTATTATCAATATTATTATTAGTCACTCTAATAGGTGCATAGTGGTATCTCATGATGGTTTTAATTTGCAATTCCCCAATGGCTAGTGATAATTGACATCTTTGCATGTGTTTCTTTGTTGCTTTATTTATTTATTTATAGACATGAGATTTGAGGGAACAAGCCTTCAAACTACAGCAGCGTCCAAGATAGCTTACTCACATGGTTGACAGTTGCTGCCAAATGAGGGTGGGAGCATAGAGGTCTCAGAGTAATCAAACTTCTAATAGGGTGACTGGACTGCCTCAGAGTGAGAGTCTCTGGAAAACCAAGCACAAAATTCCTAGTCTTCTCTGACTTAGCTTTGGATATCAGATAGTGCCTCCAATTATACATAAGCCACCAAGGCCAGCCCAGATTCAAGGGAATGGGACAGACTTACTTCTTAGTGAGGGCAGTGGCAAATACCTGGAAGATATGTTTTAACAGTCTTCCCTCTGGCCACAATATTTTTGTTTTTTTTTGAGACAGAGCCTCAAGCTGTCACCCTGGATAGAGTGCTGTAGCATCACAGCTCACAGCAACCTCCAATTCCTGGGCTCAAGAGAGTCTCTTGCCTCCCCCTCCCAAGTAGCTGGGACTACAGGCGCCCGCCACAACGCCCAGCCATTTTTTTGGTTGCAGCCGTCATTGTTGTTTGGCAGGCCCGGGCTGGATTCGAACCCGCCAGCTCAGGTGTACATGGCTGGCACCTTAGCCCACTGAGCCATAGGCGCCGAGCCAATATATATATTTTTTGAAACAGGGCCTTGTTCTATTGCCTTGGCTGGGTGCACCATGATATAATCACAGCTCACTGCAGCCTCAAACTCTTAGGCTCAAGTGATTCTCCTGCTTCAGCCTCCTGAGTAGCTGGGAATCCGGATGTGCACCAGCATACCTGGACAATATTTTTTTTTTGTTTGTTTGTTTTTTGAGACAGAGTCTCACTATGTCACCCTTGGTAGAGTGCCATGGCATTATAGCTCACAGCAACCTCTAACTCCTAGGCTTAAGTCATTCTCTTGCCTCAGCCTCCTGAGTAGCATCGCAATGCCCGGCTATTTTTTTTTTTTTTTTTTTTAAACAGAGCCTCAAGCTGTCACCCTGGATAGAGTGCTATGGCATCCACAACTCACAGCAACCTCCAATTCCTGGGCTCAAGCGAGTCTTCTGCCTCCACCTCCCAAGCAGCTGGGACTACAGGCGCCTGCCACAATGCCCGGCCACTTTTTTTTTTTTTTTTGGTTGCAGCCGTCATTGTTGTTTGGCAGGCCAGGCTGGATTCAACCTGCCAGCTCAGGTGTACGTGGCTGGTGCCCTAGCCTGTTGAGCCACAGGCGCCGAGCCACCCAGCTATTTTTTGATGTAGATGTCATTGCTGTTTTATCTGGCCTGGGTTCTAACCCGCCAACCTTGGTGTATGTGGCTGGCGCCGTAACCACTGTGCTACAGGCACTGAGCCTGGACAACGTTTTTTTATTTTTTGTAGAGATAGGGGTCTTGCTATGTTGCCCAGGGTGGTTTTGAACTCCTGGGCTCAAGTGATCATTCTGCCTCTGCCTCCCAAAGTACTGGTATTATGGGCATGAGCCAAATTATTTATATTCCTTCCACATGCAAAATAAACTTGCATCTTTCCATAACTTCCAAAGTGTCATTTACTGTACCAGGCTCAGACTCAAGGTTCAGGGTCTCACTATTTCTCTCAGAGCAATTGTTGGGAAGGCTACACTATTATCTGGACATGAGAAACTTTTGAGCACATCTGGAAGGAACAGGACAGTTGCTGCTATTTGGGGGAGCAAATGATGAATATTTAGAACTGTTCTGCCCATTTTGATAGTCCCTAGCTGCATGTAGCAATTAGTTTTTCTTTTGAGACAGAGTCTCAAGCTGTTGGCCTGTTTAGAGTGCCACTGCATCATAGCTCACAGCAACCTCCAACTCGGGCTCAAGTTATCCTCTTGCCTCAGTTTTTCTATTTGCAGTAGAGATGGGGGTCTTGCTTTTGTCCAGGCTGGTCTTGAACTTGTGAACTCAAGCAATCCACCCGCCTTGGCCTCCCAGAGTGCTAGGATTATAGGCATGAGCCACCTCATCCAGCCTTAATTTTAAATAAAATGAAAATTCAAAAAAAATAATAAGGGCGGTGCCTGTGGCTCAGCGAGTAGGGCGCTGGTCCCATATACCGAAGGTGGCGGGTTCAAACCCAGCCTCGGCCGAACTGCAAAACAGAAAAATAGCCGGCATTGTGGCGGGTGCCTGTAGTCCCAGCTACTCGGGAGGCTGAGGCAAGAGAATCGCCTGAGCCCAGGAGCTGGAGGTTGCTGTGGGCTGTGTGACACCAGGGCACTCTACCGAGGGCGATAAAGTAAGAATCTGTCTCTACAAAATAAATAAATAAATAAATAAAAATAAATAAATAAAATGAACATTCAGCACTCCACAGCACTAGTCAAATTGTAAGTACTTATCAGCCATATGCGGCCTGTGTCTACTGTACTGAACAACACGGATACAGACTGTTTCCATCATTGTAGAAAGTCCTCTTGAACAGTGCTGACCGGACAATGCAAGTTCAGGTCATCCCGTGATCCAGTAATCCTACTCCTAAATCCATGTCTCAGTTTGGGTTCTCCCAAAAGCATATCCCGAGCCAAGGCTATCGATGGTTTGTTTTGGAGATGTTCCCCAGAAGGACAAGTGGGGAAATTGCAACTGGAAGAGCAAAAAGCCAATAATGGCACACCCTGGCGCAGAGGGGAACGCCTGGGCACTAAGGAGGGAACACCTCCCTAAATCGTGACCCAAGTCCCCCAACGTGCCTTCCCCTAGTTCCAGCCCGGGAGACTCAGTGCTGTGAGTAACTAGAGCTCCCTCCCACTGGCGACCTTTAGAAGACGAGGAATCACACAGGACACACCTGAGAACTGATCCAATGAGCAAAAGGGAAGCAGCAGTATTTATTCACCGGTTCCCAGCCCTCAGGGGAGGATTTCTCCAGGGGGATCAGCGCTGGCACGTCCAGTCTGTTCTGCACACAGGCAGTAGGACTCCTCAGACTCAGATGGAGAAGCAGAGAGATGCAAGCACAGGAGGTGGGAAGCAGGCAGCATGTGTGGGAACTGCCCACCAGATCCACAGTGAGCACAAAAGTGGGTCGAGGGGACACAGTGGGAGGACATCAGCTGGTGCCCTACAGTATATTCCAGAAAATCTCCCACACAGAGGACAAGTGTGAGCCTCATGGTGACACAGACCTGGAGGCAACCTAAGTGTCCATCAGTGGGGGGACAGATAAGTGACAATGCTGAGGGCACAGCGCAGGCCGCCCTGCAGCAGTTGGACGTGGGGAGTGTGATGCACATGGCCGCATGGAGAGATCTTAGAAACAGTTTTAACACGTAGAA
The DNA here is from genome assembly GCA_963573935.1 of Arctocebus calabarensis. Classification (NCBI taxonomy): domain Eukaryota; kingdom Metazoa; phylum Chordata; class Mammalia; order Primates; family Lorisidae; genus Arctocebus; species Arctocebus calabarensis. Next base: position 1,128 of record CAUYON010098919.1, on the reverse strand, counting down.
GAAGATTTATAGCCCAATCCCATTTATGTAAATTGGAAACACATACACACACACAAATCACAAATTATAAAGATACATCTTTGCAGCTATTTATCAAATGTATTAAAGTGGGTGTGTAGGGGGTGGGAGTGGAATTGGGGATGGGTGGGTAAAACCTCCGGAGGGTCTTTCATGGACCAATTATGAGTCTGTGTTATGATCTGAAGAGTATGATTAATAACTTTCTGCACCAAAGGGCTAAGGGGAAAAAAGCAAAGAAATAAAAAATATGAAGTGTCTGCACATCACAGCAATTTCTTACCTGCTACGCAATTATTGTTACCGCAGGGGTGATGATAGCAAAGCAAACAGACTCTTTGGCTGCCTTCTGGAAGCCCTACCCATTGATGCTCCCCAGGAGGTCCCCCGGTCCCCAGTAAACGTTCCTGTCTCCAGCAAATAAGGAGCTGCTCACCTTTTTCAGCTACCCAAGAGGAACTGAAAGGAGAAGTGGGCTTGTTACCCCCCAGAGGTTCTCATCACAACCTTGGCTGCATATAGACTAGGACAGTTCAAACCCCAACTCTGGGCTGGGCACCATGGCTAGGCCTATAATCCTAGCACTCTGGGAGCCCAAGGCAGGTGGATTGCTTGAGGTCACAAGTTTAGACTAGCCTGAGCAAGAGTAAGACCCCATCTCTACTAAAAATAGAAAAATTACCTGGCCATGGTGGTGGGCGGCTGTCCCAGCTATTTAGGTGGCTGAGGCAGAAGACTCGCTTGAGCCCAAGAGGTCGTGGTTACTGTGAGCTAGGCTGATGTCATGACCCTCTACCCTGGGCAACATTGTGAGACTCTGTCTTAAGAAAGCAAAGAAAGGCTTGGCGCCTGTGGCTCAATGGGCTAAGGCGCCAGCCATGTACACCTGAGCTGATAGGTTCGAATCCAGCCCGGGCCTGCCAAATAACAATGACAGTTGCAACCAAAAAATGGCCGGGAGTTGTGGCGGGCACCTGTAGTCCCAGCTACTTGGGAGGCAGAGGCAAGAGACTCGCTTGAGCCCAGAAGTTGGAGGTTGCTGTGAGCTGTGATGCCACGGCACTCTATCCAGGGTGACAGCTTGAGGCTCTGTCTCAAAAAAAAAAAAAA
>CAUYON010098917.1:0-10208 GCA_963573935.1 Arctocebus calabarensis | reverse complement strand
AGGGAGTGGGGATTAGGAAGGTAAAAGGCTGAAATTCAGTGACATGAGGATAATGGCCTCACGGGCATGAAAGGGTTAGCATTTTCTTTCTTTCTTTTTTTTTCTGAGACAGAGTCTCAGTATGTTGCCCTCAGTAGAGTGCTATGGCGTCACAGCTCGCAGCAACCTCAAACTCTTGAGCTTAAGCGATTCTCTTGCCTCAGCCTCACAAGTACCTGAGACTACAGGAACCTGCCACAATGCCTGGCTATTTTTTGGTTGTAGTTGCCATTATTGTTTAACTGGCCTGGGCTGGGTTAGAACCTGCCAGCCTTGGTGTATAGTATGTGGCTGGTGCAAGCCTTTTTTTTTTTTCAGACAGATTCTCAAGCTGTCGCCCTGGGTAGAGTGCCATGGCGACCTACACAGCAACCTCCAACTCCTGGGCTCAGGTGATGCTCTCTTTTTTTTTTTTGAGACAGAGCCTCAAGCTGTCGCCCTGGTAGAGTGCTGTGGCATCACAGCTCACAGCAACCTCCAATTCCTGGGCTCAAGCGAGTCTCCTGCCTCTGCCTCCCAAGTAGCTGGGACTACAGGCGCCCACCACAATGCCTGGCTATTTTTGTTTGGGTTGCAGGCGTCATTGTTGGTTGGCAGGCCGAGGCTGGATTCGAACCCGCCAGCTCAGGTTTACATGGCTGGCGCCTTAGCCCTCTGAGCCACAGGCGCCGAGCCTCAGGTGAGGCTCTTGCCTCAGTTTTTCTATTTTTGGTAGAGATGCAGGTCTTGCTTTTGTTCAGGCTGATCTTGAACTTGTTAGCTCAAACTATCCACCCATTTTGGCCTTCCAGAGTGCTAGGATTATAGGTGTGAACCACTGCGCCTGACTTTTTTTTTTTTTTTTTGAGACAGAGTCTCACTTTGTCCCCCGCAGTAGAGGTACAGTGACGTGGCATCATAGCTCAAAGCAACCTCAAACTCTTGGGCTGAAGCGATCCTCTTGCCTCAGCCTCCCAAGTAACTGGGACTACAGGTGCCTGCCACAGCTATTTTGGATCTGCTCAGGCTGGTTTCAAACCTGTATGCAGGCCTCCCAGAGTGCTAGGATTACAGCCCTGAGCCACACTAGGTTAGCATTTTCACTGCTCATTCCTTTAAAGGAAAGATAATGAGAGCTTAAAAAAAAAAAAAAAGCTAAAACTTCCTGTTTTCATGTATTTATGGAACTCTTTTATGGCTTTAGATTACTGTCCTCTTTTTGCCATCTAAAACTTTTCAGGGCACCAAGAATTTGAAATAATGATGGAAGACTTCTCTAACTGAAACAAGTCTTTGGTCAGAAACTTTGTTTTCTTTATTAAATCATAGCTGTGTACATTAATGCAATCATGGGGGACAATGTGCTGGTTTTATATACAATTTGAAATATTTTCATCAAACTGGTTAACATAGCTTTCCCAGAATTTTCTGTTATTGTGTTAAGACATTTATATTCTATACCTAGTAAATTTCACATGTACCCTTCTAAGATGCACTGTAGGGTGGTCCCACCAATTACCCTCCCTCCACCCATCCTCCCCTCCCCTCCCCCTCCCCTTTCCTCTTTTTCTTGGGCTATAATTGGGTTATAGCTTTCTTATGAAAGCTATAAATTGGTTTCATAGTAGAGCTGAGTACATTGGATACTTTTTTCTTCCATTCTTGAGATACTTTGCTAAGAATATGTTCCAGCTCCATCTATGTAAACATGTAAGAGGTAAAGTCACCATCTTTCTTTAAGGCTGCATAATATTCCATGGTGTACATGTACCACAATTTATTAATCCATTTGTGGGTTGATGGGCACTTGGGCTTCTTCCATGACTTAGCAATTATGAATTGGGCTGGGATAAACATTCTGGTACAAATATCTTTGTTATAATGTGATTTTTGGTCTTCTGGATATATATCTAGTAGAGGAATTGTAGGATCGAATGGCAGGTCTATTTTTAGATCTCTAAGTGTTCTTCAAACACCTTTCCAAAGGGAACATATTAGTTTGCATTCCCACCAGCAATGTAGAAGTCTTCCCATTTCTCCACATCCATGCCAACATCTCTGTTTTTGGGTTTCTGATGTGGGCTAATCTTACTGGAGTTAGATGGTATCTCAAAGTAGTTTTGATTTGCATTTCTCTGATGATTAAGGATGATAAGCATTTTTTCATATGTCTGTAGGCCTTGTGCCTATCTTCTTCAGAGAAGTTTCTCTTCAAGTCTCTTGCCCACCCTGAGATGGGATCACTTGTGATCAGAAACTTTTTAATGCCTTATCACAAACTATCTCCCATGTAGCTCTTCAGTGGGAACTTTGAGCTGCTTTGAAGAGAGCTGGGCACAGGTTCTGCCTCAGCTTGAACATACTGCCTGGAGTTTGTGCTTTGAGAGGTGAATCTCCACCAGGTCCAACCCAGCATGAGTTCTAAATTGAAATGCACAGAATCTATTTCTAAAGGATAAAGATATTCCTCTGTGTTCATTATTTTTTAAATTACAGCATATTACAGGCGTTAACACATTTTGGTTACATAATTTGCTTTTGTATGTCCATGCTCAGTTTTGTTGACAGCTGCCTCTTTATCTTTTTTTTTTTTTTTGGAGATAGTTTCACTATGTTGCCCTGTAGAGTGCAGTGAAATCACAGCTCACAGCAACCTCCAACTCTTGGGCTCAAGCAATTCTCTTGCCTCAGCCTCCCAGGTAGCTGGGACTACAGGCGCCCGCCACAACACCCAGCTATTTGTTGTTGTTGTTGTAGTTATTGTTGTTTAGCAGGCCCTGGCTAGGTTAGAACCCAACAGCCTTGGTGTATGTGCCTGGCGCTCTAGCTGCTGAGGTACAGGCACTGAGCTGCCTCTTTGTCTTTCAACCTTTTGTTTTGTTGTCTTAACTTCATGAGCAGAAGAAAAATGTATTCATTCATAAAAAAAAGAAAAAGAATACCTACCTATATTCTAATGATTTTGTTGAGTGTTGAAAAAAAAGATGACAAACTTTTTTTGGTTCTAACAAAGCTCATAAAGTACTTTATAAAAAGTATTAATAGTCAGAATACACATGCTGTAATGGATCCTTTTCTTCTTTTCTATTTCAAGGCAACTTTGTCTAGAGCGTCCCTTCCTTTAACTTGGTGCCAAAACATCAGATAATAGCAGCAATTATAGTGTAAGATTTTTTTTTTTTCCAGTTCGTTAAGCTGGAAATGTTACATTTCTCTTTCATATCTAAACTGTGTTTTGTTTCCTGTCTCATTATCCATGTTGATGTTTTAAAGTGGGCAGAAGAATAGATTTTATTTATTTTGTTTGCAAATCTATCATAAAGGTAATTTCTTCTAGAGTAGAAAATGAGAGACAGGACTTAGCAACACTGGTAGTGTTCTGTCTGGGTTTGCCAAAAACTAAATATGATGATCAAAAATCTTCTCATTGAAACAAGTTGGATTAGTTAATTTTTTTTTTTTTTTTTTGAGACAGAGCCTCAAGCTGTCCCCCTGGATAGAGTGCTGTGGCATCACAGCTCATGGCAACCTCCAATTCCTGGGCTCAAGCGAGTCTCTTGCCTCTGCCTCCCAAGTAGCTGGGACTACAGGTGCCCGCCACAACGCCTGACCATTTTTTGGTTGCAGCCGCCATTGTTGTTTGGCGGGTCTGGGCTGGATTTGAACCCGCCAGCTCAGGTGTACGTGGCTGGTGCCTTAGTCCGTTGAGCCACAGGCGCAGAGCCTGATTAGTTAATTTTTAAGGGCCCTTCTTACTCTGATCATCTACATTAGGTGGACTAACATTCAAAAATCAATGACCAGCAACTTAAAAAAAAAATCATACTATAATGATGGACTATAGCCTAACATTTATATATAAGAATTCATCTAAAACAAGGGAGAAATATATTCCATACTACCACATAACTGTTCTTATTTATAGAGCTTAAACAAGTCATCTAATGTTCAACAAATAGTTGCCAATAGCAAATATTTGGGAGCAGTTCCAAGTTTACTATATGTTTTCATCCATAATACAACAGAGGAGGAAACTGAGGTTTGGCCACTTTAAGGTCATGACACACAGATAGCAAGGGGTAGAATCAGAGATCAGAATTCAAATTTACATTTTGTTGTTGTTCAAATTCAGTGCTTTTCATATTTCAACACTCTGCTTCTCATGGTGTTTCGTATGTTCCAGTGGAGTCTCTGGAGAATACTGCTTTTAAATTATGTGCTGGCTCAGCGCCTGTGGCTCAGCGAGCTAAGGCGCCAGCCACGTACACCTGAGCTGGCAGGTTCGCATCCAGCCTGGGCCCACCAACCAACAATGACAGCTGCAACCCAAACAAAAACAAGCGGGCGTTGTGGCAGGCGCCTGTAGTCCCAGCTACTTGGGAGGTGGAGGCAGGAGACTTGCTTGAGCCCAGGAATTGGAGGTTGCTGTGAGCTGTGATGCCACGACACTCTACCCAGGGTGACAGCTTGAGGCTCTGTCTCAAAAAAACAAAATAAATAAATAAATAAATAAATAAATAAAATGTTTAAATTATGTGCTAAAGGATGTGACCCTATTGCTTTTGTATTATGAGTCTGGTCCAGAATAGGTCACAGTTAACTCCCCTGTTCCTGATAGGGACCATGGATGGTCTCGAGGAAGTTGAAGGCTAACATGAAGTTGGGAGATACTGTTTCAGATCTCCTCCTTTGTAGGAGGTTGGCAGTGTGTAAGTTTGAAGGGTGCCCCCAAATGTACCCAAGGACAGAAAGGATTCTAATTAATGTTAACCAAGGAACTTAGTTCCTAGGGGACTCTGCCTGCAACGGCCAATGAATGGTTTATCAGGATTGATTCTATATGATAAATTCCACACCAGCTGGAATTATAACAAAGTCTGTCAAAACTGTTTTTTTTTCCCTTTGAGATAGAGTCTCACTATGTCATCCTTGGTAGAGTGCCGTGGCATCACAGCTCACAGCAGCCTCAAACTCTTGGGCTTAAGCCATTCTCTTGCCTCAGCCTCACAAGTAGCTGGGACTACAGGCATCCACCACAACACCCGGCTAAGCCCAAACTGTTTTTCACACATCATTTTGTCCTTCAATGTTTCTGTAGCATGACTCCATCTAAGACTCAGTCCTACACAGTTAGCAAGACTCTTTGAAGCCTCCATAATCATCAAATTAAAGACGCTTGATCCTTTCTAATCTTTGAACACTAATTCAAAGAATTCTTACACCTGCTGGTGTGTCCACCTTTATTCCCTTTGTAGAGTTTAGGGTTTTCAACTGTCTATTCTACTCGGCCAAAATCTCTCCAGCCTTATTGACTAAAGATTTATCAAGTGTCTGTTTCCCAAAAGTTGCTCCACTGAAGAGGCAAGTCACATATGTCCGAGGTAGAATCAAAAGACTGCATAATTGATTGTTCTGTCAATCGTCCAAAGTATGTAAAAATCTCCCTAATGGGCTCAGCGCCTGTGGCTCAAGTGGCTAAGACACCAGCCACGTACACCTGAGCTGGTGGGTTCGAATCCAGCCTAGGCCGCCAAACAACAATGACGGTTGCAACCAAAAAATGGCCAGGCGTTGTGGCGGGCGCCTGTAGTCCCAGCTACTTGGGAGGCGGAGGCAGGAGACTCGCTTGAGCCCAGGAGTTGGAGGTTGCTGTGAGCTGTGATGCCGCAGCACTCTATCCAGGGTGACACAGCTTGAGGCTCTGTCTCAAAAAAAAAAAAAAAAAATCTCCCTAATGTAAGTGCTTGGGAATGTTCTGTTACTCTTTTAACTAAAGCATTATATTGTTAATATCTGAAATTTCCCAAGTATATTAAACTTTCATGATCATGATCTGTGACAAAGGCATTGAAGGGTAGTTACCTAAATTTAAAATTAGACCCTTTAAATGAAGAGAATTCAGAATTCTATGAATAAAAGAAATCTGAGAGATGATAATAGACCTGTCATTTGGCAACACTCCAAACATAAAGGTGACAGAACTTCTTTCAAAGCAACTTTTGTCTGACTGACAGGAAATGAGTTTGTGACTCAACCAATTCTAATGAATAAATGGAGTGAGCAAAATCAGAATGTGGGAATAGAACATTCGTTTGACTAGGATGCTGAGTGTTTATTGTAACTACCAGTAAGACACTTATGAAAGAATTGTAGATCGCCTTGTTTTTTTTTTTTTTTTTAGAGACAGAGCCTCAAGCTGTTGCCCTGGGTAGAGTGCTGTGGCATCACAGCTCACAGCAACCTCCACCTCCTGGGCTCAAACGATTCTCCTGCCTCTGTCTCCCAAGTAGCTGGGACTACAGGCGCCCGCCACAACGCCTGACTATTTTTTGGTTGCAGCTGTCTTAGTTGTTTGGCGGGCCGGAATGAATTTGAACCGCCAACTCAGGTGTATGTGGCTGGCGCCTAAGGTGCTTGAGCCACAGACACCAAGCCAGATCGCCTTGATTTTAAAGTCAACTTTTAAAAAATATTTTAAGCAAAAAGTAATTTTTTTTTTTTTTTGAGACAATCTCGCTCTGTTGTCCTGGGTAGAGTGCTGTGGTGTCTTCATAGCTCACAGCAACCTCAAACTCTTGGGCTCAAGAAATTCTCTTGCCTTAGCCTCCTGAATAGACTATAGGCACCCACCACAACGCCCGCTACACTAAGTAATTTTTCCACTTAATTTTGTTGTCTTGACTGCATTGCTGAGCTGTAGGAGACCGTGCACCAAGCTTGTGGAAGCGGTCACCGGTTCTTGAGGGAGGTGCTGGGAGTTGGACAATTTCCTAGCTGGCATGGAGATATTTGCCTGTCCGGAGACCAGCCCTCAGGCAGCTGCAGGGCATTAATAAGTTAAGATCCATGCTCCTCCTCAACTACAGCCCAAGAAGAAGGGGAAAGAGGCGAGGGAAGGGGGGGGAAGGTAATTGGTGGGACCACACCTAGGGTGCATTTTACAAGAGTATATGTGAAATTTATTAAGTATCAGATATAAATGTCTGAACACAATAACTAAGAAAATGCTGTGAAGGCTATGTTAATCAGTTTGATGAAAATATTTCAGATTGTGTATAAAACCAGCACATTGGCTCGGCGCCTGTGGCTCAACAGGCTAAGGCACCAGCCACGTATACCTGAGCTGGCGGGTTCGAATCCAGACCGGACCCACCAAACAACAATAACAGCTGCAACCAAAAAATGGCCGGGCGTTGTGGCGGGCACCTGCAGTCCCAGCTACTTGGGAGGCGGAGGCAGGAGACTCGCTTGAGCCTGGAGGTTGCTGTGAGCTGTGATGCCACTGCACTCTATTCAGGGTGACAGCTTGAGGCTCTGTCTCAAAAAAAGAAAAAACCAGCACATTGTACCCCATGATTGCATTAATGTATACAGCTATGAAAAAAAAAGATGGATCACCCATTAGCAAGCAGGTGTTACACATTGGACATTGCTGGCGCAGCAGAGTGGGAGTCGAGCCCAGGGAGAAAGAGCACGTAGCTCTCATGCGTGGGCCCCCATACGTGTTGTATAAAGCTTCAATAAAAGGCCACGGCAGCGGGGACTTGAGGCTCTCCCTGGAGTATGAGAAGCCTCCCTCTTGCAGGCATTTGAACCTTCAATCCATGGTCCTGACTGGCTTTTATTTGCACAGGGACAGGGTGAGAGACACAGGTATTGATTGGTCTTATCAAGCTTTGTATCATACCACACTGACAGCATTTAATAAACATTTGATGGATGAGCAAATGAACAAATGAATGACTGATAGGAAAATGAAACAAAAAAAATATATACTAAAAAATATTACCTGGTGCCTCAGCGCCAGTAGCTCAATGATTAGGGCGCTGGCCACATACACTGAGGCTGGTGGGCTCGAGCCTGACCCAGGCCTGCTAAACAACAACTGCAACAAAAAAATAGCTGGGTGTTGTGGTGGGTGCCTGTAGTCCCAGCTACGTGGGAGGCTGAGGCAAGAGGATGGCTTAAGCCAAAGAGTTGGAGGTTGCTGTGAGCTGTGATGCCACGGCACTCTACCCAGGGTGACAGCTTGAGAGTCTGCCTCAAAAAAAAAAAAAAAATTACTACCTGAGAATCATGATTTAGAATTTCAAACTAGTAATTGTGGTTTCATGAAAGTTCTTCATTGTTTTCTTCACTATAATTATGTGATCTGCTAATTATGTTGTCCTGTTTAGAATTCACTTCTAAACCCTAAAGATCTTCTACATTTAAACTTATTTTCAGGAGAAAAGTGCCTCAGGGTATACTGAATTTTATTGTACACAATGCACATTCTATTGCTGGCTCTCCGCTTTAGTATAGCCTAGTTAACAACTTCTTTCAATTTTCACAAAGATCACACAGTGAAAAATTAATACTACAATCATCTATACTTTTCTCTAATCAAATCCAATGAACCTATCCAAAGTTTATTTAAAAACTACGTGGAGGACCCCAAAAGGAGTAAATATGAGAAAGGCAAAACCAAACCCCAACAAATCCTGCACAAACAATTTATCATTTAAATCATGTAGAGATGGTCTTTTGATTAAAATTTAATTTAATTAATTAATTTATTTTTTTGCAGTTTTTGGCCGGGGCTGGGTTTGAACCTGCCACCTCCGGCATATGGGGCTGGCACCCTACTCCTTTGAGCTACAGGTACCGCCCTGATTAAAATTTTAAAAGCTTGAGGTCTTAAAACGCCAAAGTTAACATAGTGTGTGCACATGCACTAGGATTATATATGTTCACTAGACAAAATAAGGCTAAAAAAGCATCTAATAAACTTGGCACAAAACATTTGTTGAAATAGTGACCTGTCTTCTCCCTGGAACATGACTGTTCTCATTGCCATTGTTTTTTACAGCAGACCCAACTTTTCTTACCCAGACTTCCTTAGAGACAGTGAAAGATTTATAACTCATGAGTATTATTTGCAACACCATTGACTAAAAGAAGCTTACAGTGTAACTACTGTCACAGGGCCTATGGAATCTAACTTAACAATGCTCTAAAGTTGGTGACGCCCGTAGCACAGTGGTTACAGAGCCAGCCACATACACCGAGGCTGGTGGGTTCGAACCCAGCCCCGGCCAGCTAAACAACTGCAACAAAAAATAGCTGGGCGTTGTGACAGGCGCCTGTAGTCCCAGCTACTTGGGAGGCTGAGGCAAGAGAATCACTTGAGCCCAAGAGTTTGAAGTTTCTGTGAGCTGTGACACCACAGCACTCTACCCAGGTGACATACTGAGACTGTGTCTCAAACAAAAATCAAACAATGCTCCAAGGCAGTGGTTAGCGCAGTGCAGTCATTGTCCTGTCACTGTTTTGGTCAACAATGGACAGAAAATACAGTGGAGGTCAGTGATGTAGCCATTGTAATCCCCTAGCACAATTACTTCACTTCTTTAGAAACTGAGTGTAGCCTAAGTGCACTGTGTCTGTAAAGTCTCCAGTAGAGCAGGGGAATGTCCTAGACCTTCTCATTCACTCCCCACTCATTTGCTGACTCACCCAGAGCCACTTCCAGTCCTGAGAGTTCCATTCATGCTAAGTGGCCTATACAGGTGTACGATTTTATCTAGTATACTCTAGTTTTACTGTACTTTTCCTCGCTTATATATGTTTAGCTGCATAAATACTTGCCATTATGTTACAATGGCCTACAGTATTCAGTACAGTAACACTCAGCATAGGTTTGTAGCACAAGAGGAATAAATAGGCTGTACCAAATAGCCTAGGAGCATAGTAGGTCATTCCATCCAGGTTCACGTGAGAACGCACAACAGTGAACCTGTCTGATGACTCATTTCTCAGAACACATCCTGTTTGCTAAGCAACATATAACTCTATTTCAAGATCTGTCATGAGCGATGGTCTTTCTGTTTAAGAGACAGAAAATCAGGCCGGGGCGGCGCGGGCCGCGCTCCCTCCGGACAGCAGGGGGCGCGCGCCGCGGAGCCTGGGCGAGCTCGGCTCCGTGTGGGGCCGGCGCGGCGCTGTGTGCCTGGAAGGAAGATGGAGGCAGCTGCCGAGCTGCAGGGGCGGCCCTGACCCCGCTTACCCAGGCAAATGTGCAATACCAACATGTCTGTGTCTACTGATGTTACCACCTCGCAGATTCCAGCTTCGGAGCAGGAGACTCTGGTTAGACCAAAACCATTGCTTTTGAAGTTGTTAAAGTCTGTTGGTGCACAAAAAGACAC
>CAUYON010098916.1:0-14764 GCA_963573935.1 Arctocebus calabarensis | reverse complement strand
TGTCTTTATATAGTGATCAAGAAAATGCCATGAAGGCTATCTGTAACAGTACGATGAAAACATTTCTGAATGTATATGAATCGTGCCCTATGATTGCACCAATGTACAGAATTATGATTCAATAAAATTATAAAAAAAATATTGTTTTATCTGAAAGATTTTTCTCTAGAGAAACTTAAAAATTACAAAATATGAACCCTAATACTAACATTAATATTTGTTTTCTAATAAAGATTTTCTAAAGCTCAGACAACTTATTAAAAATAAAAGTTACACTTTTCCTTCATTTCATAGTAAACCATGATTAAAATGTTTTAAGAAAGGTGCAAAAAAAATGACAAGGTAGTAGAACCAGAATGGACTGATAAGATTCTGTGTGTGTGTATGTGTTGGGTCCTAAACTAGAAGGATGGTGTTCCAGAAGATAATTGTGCCCTCACCCCTACTCTGTCCTTATCCCTTAGAGTGCTGGCCTCCAAAGTCACAGAGGTAAGACCAGTCATTTCTCTAAGATTTCATGCCCGGTTTAAAAGCTCTAGTGATCCGTCACTGACATCTGCTGATGTTGATTAGCTTCAATCTGGAAAGAGAATGAACAGAGGAAAAGAGAATGAGAAAACATGAGGAAGAAAGGGTTCAGAGATAAAGAAACAATAGAAAAGACAAATTTCATGAATAGAGCTCAAGTTTTGCAAGGCTTCGCAAGGTTCAGGAGTTTTCCAAGTGGCAAATTGTGCCCCAAGCTTGCAGCTTGCAGCACCATCCTTACTTCCTTTACCTGTAAGAACTGATAAAAAAAACTTTCTAATGCCTGGGAGGTTGTATTTTTTAGGCATAAGCCCTGCACAATGCTCTAATGAGGACAGGATAGAGCCTATTTGCTTAGTCTGCTGCAACCAACATTTACTTTGCTGACCCCTAATAACGATTAAGAAAACAAGACTTGTCCTAGAAACTGTTCTTTCTAATAGAAGAAATATTGGGGAGATCAGCATTGTTTCTATTTGAGCCTCAAGGATATTTCTTTCTTTTCTTTTATTCTTTTTCCTAAGAAGAAAAGAAAATTTTCTTTTCCTAAAAAGAAAAACAATACAAAAATACTGGTTATAAACTGTTAATTATGGCTTTTAAGAGTCATAATCCCAGAGAACTTGATCATTAACATGTTTAATGACCAGTTTGTGTGTTAACTTCTCTCAGCTCCAACCTGGGATACACAATTAGCAAGCTAGTCATTTAGTGTTAGTAACAATTAACTAATCCAGGATTAAAAGCTTAAACACAAATAAAAATGAGATTGAAACCTTTAAGTTAATGGGTTAATGTGTCTTCACCTCACCATGGTTGTATTATGTTCTTATGAACAGTGTTATTTCTAGAGAGGATATGGCTGTTTCCAAGTGGGATTCAATTTATGTCTAGGGCAGATGTTTAATCTACCACATATTGGCTATTGTTTTATAAACCCCTTTACTTCTCCTTAATGGAATCTCCTTAACTCACATATTCCTTGGGTCTTTGGGGACTCATTCTGAGGTCTTCATGTTTGCATTCTGTTGTTTGTTTGTTTGTTTTTTTAAATCGTATTCCAATTTGAAAGCTATCTTCTTTGTTGCACTAGTACCAGTATCACATATACTCAGGGACATATGCTGCATTATCAATATCATTATTGTCAACTAATATTGATTTCACATAATCTTGGCCCATAGGAATCTCAGTGGAATAATATACTGTATTACTTTCAGACAGAATTTTATTATTTCAAAGTGATTTGAGGTCTAGCCACATAAATGTGAATTCATATGTCTCCTCTGATCCATAAAACATTTCTGAGATGGATGGAATAAGATTTATAAATAAACTCCATTTTTTTAAAGAAGAAAGCAAAGGCAAAGGGAGCTCACGTAAACTGCCTGAGGCCACACAGCAGGTTTAATCAGAGTGAGAGCTGACAGTTAGTGGTATAGTGGTATAGGAGAAGGAGTCCTGGGCTGCATTCAAGGGATCTTATTCTTTTCTGTACCCTTTTAAACTGAAAATATGTATAAACTTTGAAGACTCCAGATTTTTAGATTGCAACATCCTTACAGTGAAATAAAGGTTTTAAACTTGATAATCTTCAAGGTTTCCTTCAGTTCTATCCTCTTAATGCACAGATCTGTCTGGTATTACACCATGAGGTAGTTTAATTAAAATCCATGCTAGAGCTCAGTTGTATAAAAGCAAATGCATTAAGGTGAACTGAATTAATTGGGACAAGTTTATGGGGCAGGAAAGACATGACTTGTGTACTGAATTACAGATTCTGGGGAATAGAAAATGTAATTTTTGGTAAAGAGGATGTTAAAACAAAGTTGGGGAAATAGGATAAACCACATATAAGCAAGACAGCTATGAAAGATGATGAGAAAATACCAAAGTTATATTGCAGTACTTTAAATTCTGTAGGGCTTCAGAAAAAAAGAGACATAGCAGTTGTTTCTTTGATGGTCTGTGGCATTTCCTTCCCCCATCAAGGTCTGAGTGAATTTTTTTTTTTTTATTAAATCATAGCTGTGTACAATAATGCAATCATGGGTACAATTAGCTGGTTCCATTACAATCTGAAATGTTTTCACCGAACTGGTTAACTTAGCCTTCATGGCATTTTCTTCGTTATTCTGTTCAAACCCTTTAACTCTACACTTGATAAACTTTTTTATGGGCATTCCTCACCCATCCTTCTTTCTCCATGTGAAAATCTCAGCAGGGCAGTCTAGAGCTTTGAGCCCTATAAGGGGCTTCAAAGTCAAATCAGATCATTCAGATAAAGCTCGTATGCACTTCCAAGAGTCCACACACTCCCAAATTCTGCCTACCAGAGACATATATGTGGGCACACAGATACATTTTCTTTCTTTTTTCCTTTTTTTTTTTTTTTTTTTGAGGAAAATTTAGCATGTAAACACACAGCAGATAAAAGGTTTGGATGAAATATGAGATTGTTTACCTGAGTAAGTCAGGTCAAGAAAGTTGCCGAAAAATAAGAGAAACCAATTATTTTGGATTAACATATAATCATACCCGAGACCTAGTTCTGGTGACCAAGATGAACTAGAGAGAAAATGAGAGAAACCAATTATTTGGACTAACATATAATCATGTCCAAGACCTAGTTCTGGTGACCAAGATGAATTAACATGTGGAAAAGCTCCTACCACCATTGTGGACTAAATATTATTCATCTTGGTCACCAGAACTAGGTCTTAGGCATGATTATACCATTCTACATTTCTATAATGCTTTACATTTCTCAAGCTTTTTTCATCTTGGTCTTATTTAGTAATCATAAAACTCTGAGGTTGGTAGGGTTAAGGTCACCATTAATCAGATGGTCACCAGATGAACTTTCCAAAGATGAGGAGAATTGGACAGAGTTTGTGATGCCCTTTCCTAAATTCATGTTGAAACTTAATCCTCATTGTGGTTGTATTAAGAGATGATGGCCTTACAAAAGAGATTTCAGAATAAACTTATCCTTTCTCCTCCTTCTGCCTCCCACCATGAAAGGATGCCACTATGACAGAAGGCAATTTATAGAACATCCTTTATCAGACACCAGTGCCAGCATCTTGACCTTAGGCCTCCCAGCCTCCAGAAATGTCAGCAGTATATTCCTATTCCTTAAAAATTACCCAATCTGTGATATACCAGTCTTGTTATAGCAGCACAAACATGAGAATACATTATAAATTGTAAAAGCTCATATCCCCCTGCTGCTTTAATGTTCCCACAAATAGGCTGTGGGCCTTCACCTAGGTGATCAGGTGCACAAGTGTGATAAGGTTGGCCCCAAGCACCATTTCCCTTCTTGCCCACCCCTAACCAAGACCTCGTGACATTCAGAGATGCCAGTGAAATTCCCTTGTGCATTTTTGTTAGTGATCTCCATCCTGATCCACAATAAATGCACCCACTGTGGTTTTTACATGTGTAGAGCTTGTGTTTAGGGGTTATGAGGAGTAAGACTGGTTGAAGGAAGCAGAGGATTCATATAGGGTAACATGGGCAATTGATTATTTCTAGGCCAAACATCAAATAAGGGTTTAGAGTACATTAGGGTCAATCTAATTCTTTCATTAAGATTACTGAAAGAAACAGCCCAGTACATAGTCAATATGGTTATCTCATCCATCCTAATGACCCAATCGAATCAACTCCTGGGAGATCTTCAACACTGACTCCAGAGGAAAAAACTCATATGCAGATATACCAGCAGATTTTTTTGAGCTCTCCTTAATTCAAAAATGGACTAAGTCACAGAGAGTTCCCTAGAGGAATAAAAATTGAACTTTTACTGTTCTTAAACAAAGAAGGACCATAGCTTAATGAGACAAAAACAAGAAATTGTAATTTTGAGTAAATGGACAAAAGAAGGATTGAGAAAAGTATATTTAGTAAAAGGTGAAAGATTTATGCAATCTGAAGAGAAACCTGAGCATGAGAAAAGTATATTTAGATTGAGAAAAATATATTTATAAAGGATCTTAGATCAGGCTAGTAATTCCACATCATGGAAGTATAAAAATGTGATAGTTACAAGGCAGAGGAGAAGAGCGAATGGATGGGGCACCAGAAAGGTCAAATATACCATGCCTTGATCAGTTGTCAATAGTTCAGGACTTAACAACATAGCAAAATTCCAATACATGTTGCGAGTGATGACAATATTAACAATGGTAGTGATGATGACAATGTTGATGACAATAATAATGGGATCTATTGGCAAAAGGGAACAATAATAATCAAGAAAGATCAATGGCAGAAATTAGGAAAGAGAGGTCTAAGAAAGCTTCTGTTAGTGAATAGGAAGCAGACATTAGAGCAGGCCAGACTTGTGAAGCAGCCTTGATAGAGTGATGGTTACAAATACATAGCATATGCAGGAAAGAACAACGGTAGGGACAGAACAACCCCAGAGACACTTGCCACAGTGACAGAGCACAAAATATGCAGTTTCTGTTAGGAAAAGGCAAAGTAGTCTGCTTGAAAAAAGGTCAAAGGGGAAGAATACCTTCCAAGATTCCCATTGTTTACAATGGGAAGGAACAGCACCAACTTGTCATCATCATTGTGGCAATACAGAGCTAGATGAAGAATTTTTAAAGCTATAAACCCAGACCCAGTATTGAACATCTTACTGTCAAATGTAAATATTTGGATATCTCTGGACGTAAGGTTGATTTTTTTCCCAATTTCATCTCCATTTTTGGTATGTGTAGCCAACAACTAGATATAGAGGCATTTCTCAAATCATCCTAGCATGTTAGACCCAAACATATGCTCCTAGAAGCACTGTGAAATGAGTGAGAGAGATAACTGCAGAGGGACAGGGAAGTCCCTTCTCTTCCTATTAGCACTAATCAAAGAACATAGAACTGTAGCATCATACCTGTATTAATCAGGATAGGATACCAGGCTTCCTCAAACTTTTTAAACAGGGGGCCAATTCACTGTCCCTTAGACTGTTGGACGTCCAGACTATACTTTGAAAAAGAAAACTATGAACAAATTCCTATGCACACTGTACATATCTTATTTTGACGTAAAAAACAAAACGGGAACAAATACAATTCACACCAATACATGTGGCCTGTGGGCCATAGTTTGAGGATCCCTGGGATAGACTATGAAACAGTAACAAACAGCCACAAAATTTCAGTCACTGAACAAATAAATTTGGTTTTCTTTTTTCTTTCTTTTTTTTTTCTCATTTATAAGATGTCCCTATAGCAGCTCAGGGGTCCAAGCTAACAGAGGCCGCAGCATGCTGCATTCCTCTTGTGATTAGATACGCACAACCTACCTGGAGGAGAAAATGGAAGTTCCTATAAGAACAATTAAAAGCTTAGTTCAGGAAATGACATACAATAGCATTCAGAGAACATTGCCAGAAGTAGTCACTGGCCTTACTTATCTGCAAAAGGTATGGGGAGGTCTCATCCTCTGAAAAGCAATGGTAGGTTTCATACTTCAGTTTGCATCCCACTCACCTGGAGGGCCTGTTAAAACATAGATCTTCAGGAACCACCCTTCCAATTTCTGATTTTCATAGAGGTGACTGACAATTTGCCTTTCTAATAAGTTTTGAGGTAAGGCTGATGCTGTTGGTACTAGGACCTCCCTTTGAGAACCCCTGGCTAGAGCCATGGTTCTCAAGCCTGGCTGAATGTCAGAATCACCTGAGCAGCTTATAAAAAAGATGCATGCTGAGGCCCCACCTGTAGAGTTTCTGATTTAATTGGGCATCTAAAAATTCTCCTGTATGACTATGGCCGCTAGTTCAGAAGAATATAATTTTAAATTGCTGGAGGATTTTCATCAAAGGGCTCATGCTGTAGATGAAAAACAAACAAAAAAAACTTGAATATCACACAGTGGGCTAGTGGCACCTCCAGGTCAAGAAATCAAATGTCCTGGATCCCAGGTGGTGCCATTTCTCTTAATGGGTCAGCACATAGAACAGAATGGATTTACTCCCCAACTGTCTCTCCCACTGCTTCTTCCCAGGGGGAGCGGCACTCTGCAGCAGCTGCTATCCTCAGAGAAAGAGCTTCATCTCTAATTTTCCTACGTAGCTGAAGTGCAGCTCAAGAAAAGCTGCTGGGGAGCATCTCTCCTTCCTCCTCCTCATTCATCAACCCTGTACAGCCTTGCTCTGGATCCCTAACTCAGTTCCACCCTGGCTGTGCCTGTGTCCCAGTAGCCCACTTCTAAAGAAATGGAAAAGAAAATGCACAAAACTGCTGCTGATGTGCCCTTCAGCCCCCACATTGACTAAATCCAGGCTGCCAGAAGGCAGAGCGAGAAGAATCTCATTTTAAAAAGCCACTGAAGGAGATGAAACAGAGCTATCCGGCCATCTCAGATGCTGGACCTTCTCTCCTCCCTTCCCCAACACAAAGCACAGTGTTCATTCTCTCTTTGTGGAATTTTACTGAATTTATCAACTCTAGATAAAAATAAATAAATAAATAAGAACTGGTCTGCCTTCCTTTACTGATTTTTGAGCCAATTTAACAGCCATCTGATAAATACACCCTGCATCATTAATGGCCTCTGGCCTCACACCTGAGTGTAAAACTAAGAAACATCACCATCTGCCGGCAGAGCCCAGGCGTGTGGAAATTTCCAATTCCTTCAAACAGCAATGTCTGTACAGGACAGAATTAAGTGCATGAATTCTACAAACTGAAATTCACTACAAATCACTCACTTCCTTTCACCAAACCTAGCTACAAGTGACATCATGAAATTTGTGCTGGCTTTAGTGTGTTTTAGGTATGGTTATGGATTGTTTGGGCAGAGAAAGCTTTTGCACATTACCTTCATATCCTTTATTTTTGTTTCTGGTATCTTTTTTTTTTTTTTTAGGTAATTCTCAGTTTGGGGAATTATATCAGTCACACACAATTGTACTTCTTACATGTGCTAAGTGTTCAGATCCGAAAATCAAATGACAGAGACTACGGAAAGGGAAATGGGAGAAGGTTTCATGCTCACCATTTATTGCCTTTTTCTGGAAACATGAAGCTGAAAGTTTTGACTCTCATGTATCTTTTTGTTTTTTTTGTTTGTTTTTTGAGATGGTGACTTGCTATGTTGCCCTAGCTGGCCTCAAATTCTGGGCTTGAGTGACCTGCCTCAGCTTAGAGTAGTCAAGACTACCACACCCAGCTTGACTCTCATACATCTTGACTATGAAGGTGTTTTTAGACCAACCAGGAATTTATACTTAAAATTGCCAAATGAATATACCCTTGTGTCTGCTTCCACACTAAATCTTTCTTACAAAGTAAGAAAGAGGGAGTCTTGTGACCTAAAAGATGAGGGGTTTGCTCCATGACCTGTGTGCTGATGAATCCCCCTTTCCCTGGCTCCTCCAGTCCTCAGGTGACACACCACCTAAACCCATCTCAACACCCCTCCTCTATTTACAAAGTCCTGACATCTCTGACAGCCTGAAGCAAATGTTAGAGTTTCTTTTTCCTTAATACTTATGCTAGTGGAACTTACTTTAAATGTACATGAAGATTTCTAGGGGGAGTGGTAGAGGAATGAATACCAACAAAGAATTCAAGGTATGGGAGCTCTTGGTGATGGAGGTAAGTGATGGCTTTCAAGCACATTCTGTGTTACACTGAAAAGGACCTCTCCATTCAGCACCCTTGGGGAAACCTCTGGCAGTTCTTCCTACCTCTCTGTCACCTCCTTTGCTCACGCCCCAGACATTTCCTAGTTAAATAGACCTATAGGATAAAGACACACACACATCTTTTATGACTGGGAGTGGAGAAGTGAGAAATCTAAAGGAAGCAGGGATAATGCCCAACACTACAATGCTTTTCTGCCAGTAATGAGCTATCTTGGAAGCAGCCCTACCTGCCTTGCCATCCAGCAATGACCCACCATGTAAACAAGAGAGGAGAGCTCACTTGGACCATGAAAGTGAAAGTCCAAGCCTGCCTTATTCTCATCAACAGAAAACGCTCTACTTTCCCCAAACACTGATCCTGTGGGAGAAACAGCCTCAAAATTTCTAGATGGTTAAAGCAAGAGGAAAACATAAAGATAATTGCACAGATGATAAAACTATAGTCTCTGGAAGAAAGGTAATTTTCCCAAAGTCACATAGCACAGGAGTGGCCCAGGTGAGTATCCAGCCCCTTAGGCAAAATTTTTAGTGTAAGCTGTTCCTTTGTCATAAAACAGAGCAGTTCTCTGGTCATACCAAAGTTTTGACATGGTGATAATGAACCTTTAGATAGACTTATTTACATCACCTTGTTTTGGTTAACCCTGTAACCCCGAGACCTCCTTTATCTGAGTATCTTGTCTCAGAAGAAAGCAATAAATCTAAGTAATTAATATAAAGTGTTGTAGATGCAGGCCTCCTCCAGCACTGAGGGTGGCAACTCCAATAATGGCCACCCAATAAGAAAGTGCAGGGAAGTAGGCTGTGTTCAGTAATCAGGGGCTGTTTTGTTCAGTGGTTAATGCTTTGGGTTCTGAAAGAAGAATACTGGAGTTGGGATCAGGATCTAACCCTTAGAAGCGAGGCAAATTCTCTTCCTGTTGGTATCATGATAAGGATAAGCGATCTTGAGTAATGTGGAAAGCATTTTGAGTAATGTGTAGCACATGATAAACGTCAATCAGTGTTAGCTTTTGTTTTATTGCTATTATCACTCAGCGAGTGACCAGCTGCTAACTATGACTTTGGGGGAAAATTACTCCTTCCTCATTATTCAGCATTCATTACGTATCAATCAACTCTCTTCTTTTTCCTAGGATAAAGGAAGGGGGAAAAAAGAAAGAAAAAGCCAGAAAGGCCTTGAATCTTTCACAGAGAAGTTCTCCAGTAAGGGAAGAATAAACATGGTTATCCTATGCTTTATAGATTGGCCCAATAGCAGACCTCTCTGCAAAACTCTTCTTGCTACTTTTTTTCTTTCCAAATAACTCTGTCTGTTTTCAGCAATAGCTAGAAATATGAGTCAGTAACCACTTATATGGATCTGAAGAAATGATCCTTGAATCAAAACCACAGCTGCACAGGAAAGGCATTTGAAGTCAAACTGCTTGAATGTTAGTGATATGCAGTGACATGTATAGGCATTCAACACAGCAAAAAAAGCCAAAAACTGAGTTCTAGGATTGGGCTTACTGTGAACTCCCTATATGATAGCCACTTGACCTCTCTGGGTCACAGATGCCTCTTCTATAAAGCTAAACATTGAACTAAAGCATATCTGAAGTCCTTCAGAGTTTTAATTTTCTAGTGTTACCCTTCCCAGAAGTGTGTTTATATACACATAAAAATATTATAGGGCAAAGCCAATGGTAAGGAGAGGAATTATTTGTGGCAAATTTTCAAGTGCCAGTTAAGTAGATGGTTAGAGTTTGGGGATTAACACAGCTCCCTCCACATTTTTGCCAGTAATGTCACCACTCTATGTGACCACTTCC
The DNA here is from genome assembly GCA_963573935.1 of Arctocebus calabarensis. NCBI lineage: Eukaryota > Metazoa > Chordata > Mammalia > Primates > Lorisidae > Arctocebus > Arctocebus calabarensis. Next base: position 4,753 of record CAUYON010098916.1, on the reverse strand, counting down.
TTATGAGTCTTCCAGGATGCTTGAGTCTTGACTAATGGAGTAGTATAATGATAAGGATAAGAGTAGTTAAATCTTGAAGTCAGTACCATAAACATAGCACATAACTATAGCCCATCCATAACCATAGCACATAAACTCCCATCCAGATGTACATTGTCCTTCATTCTCCATATGAAATGGTGAGCTCAATATTCTATTTTGAAGGGAATTAAAGTTTGTGGAACAACAGGGCTATTAATGCTACACAAATCACACTGATGTTGCAGTGGACCACTCCTACAACTCCAGCTGGAGCTCATAAAAATCTGAAGTCTTGTGCTCCTTCTAAAAAAACAGAAGGGATTAGCCTAGCTCCCTCCACATTTTTGCCAGTAATGTCACCACTCTGTGTGGCCACTTGCTTATGAGACTTGCTGGCAAAACTTATTAAAAGTAGAGTATTAATGTCTTTATATAGTGACCAAGGAAATGTCATGAAGGATATCTGTAACAGTACGATCAAAATATTTCTGAATGTATATGAATCATGCCCTGTGATTGCACCAATGTAGATAATTATGATTCAATAAAATTATTAAAAAAAAAAAGAAAAAAAAAAGAGACTTCCTTTCTGGAACAGCTGTCTCCTGGACCTAACAACTAAACCCTTCACACTCTCACACACCTCATATGTTTCAGCAGTTATGGATTTCTTCCCTTCCTTGGAGGAGTTTGTGAGCCTTCCTTCTCTCATTCTTGAATCCATGGGATATCTAAGCACTTGCCATCCCCTTGGGACAAAATTCAACATGAATCACAGTATCATTGACCTAATTTCCTTGGATCCTATTTCTAGGTTTGAGGTCTACACACCAAAAATTCACCACACAATTATTGCTTTTGATAGCAAAGAGCAGACTTGATTTGATATTTGTTTAGCATAACAACTAGGTAACAAATTTTAACAATGGCAACTAGTTTCAACAGGATTTTAAACCACTAGAATTTTCTTTGAATCAGTAGGGTGTTGGGTGAGTGGTATATGAGCGTTTCAAGATTGATTTTACTATAGTTCAATCTAATCTACCTGAATCCTTCTAGATGACAGTTCAGTTTAGCAAACTAACCCTGATTTCTGAGGTTTTGCCAAATTTGAGGGGGAGGAGGTGATAGAAAGTGATGGTCAAATTATTTGAAGAAATATGTCAGTTACAATGACCTGTAAAAAGTCAAGCCAACGTACGTGACTTCACTCCTCAAAAATCTGCTCATGTATCATTGTGCTTGCAGTTACTTTTAATAAAATCCTATTCTTCAGTAGGCTATTTGAGTTGATCTCTAATTCTGCTCTCACTGAATGATGAGGCGTATGTGTATGGAAGCTGTTTTTCATCCCTTTTGGTTTTGAAGCCTTCTTTCCTTTCACTTTAAAAGAGGTCAATGTGCATCTTCCCACCTTTTGCACAAGGAGCACAAGGACTTCAGATTTTTATGAGCTCCAGCTGGAGTTTTAGGAGCTGTCCACTGCAACATCAGTGTGATTTGTGTAGCATTAATACCCCTTTTGTTCCATGAACTTCAATTCCCTTCAAAATAGGAGTATACTGAGCTTACCATTTCATCTGGAGAATGAAGGAAAATGTATATCTGGAAGTGAGTTTATGTGCTATGGTTATTAATACTGACTTGAAGATCACACTTCCCACTAGTCCTCAGACTCTGCAGAGATCAGTGCATCAGTTTGGGGATGTCAGATATATTCCAGGTCAGACTGAAATGAACTAAATCACATTGCTGCTTTGATCAGTGGGTTTGTGAGTTGCTGCTACACCAAGGAACTTTCTCCTTTAACCAGCAAAAAATGAAGTATTGTGGGCATAATGTTAAGGTCTCATGCGTGAATAAGTTTTATAGCAACAAAAGGGCTTTCAACTTTAAGCACATCTCATTTAAAGAGGGTCTTTATCTAAGAAATGCAATCAATGTAACATATGTATAATTCTGTACAAATATAATTCTGTGTATCTTCAATGAATCCCCAACAATAAAAAAAAAATTAAAAAGAGAAATATCTAGTCTGGGTCAATATTTGAAAAAAAATTATTTTCTATTGCTGCCTCACAAACCAATGACAGCAGAACAGGAACAAAGTTTGTGGGGAAAAGAAAATAGTTGCTTTCTTCCAAAGAATGCTTCTGGAAGAATTTTTCAAATATCTTCAATTCCTTCAAATTAATGCCAAAGGAAATCCACAAAGAAACAAATGATTTCCAGGAAGCAGACATTAAAGTAAGGTAAAAAAAAAAAAAAATCACAAAATGCTCAAGAAAGGTGAATTGAGTCTTAAAATGTGTGATTAGAAAAAAGAGGAGCATGTCTTAATGAATGTTAGGTTCTCTCTCTTTATTATCTAACCCTGACCCTGCTGACAGGTTTGTCTTCCAAAATATCACCTGTCTTCTTAGCCATTCTTTTGCTCTCCAGCTCTCAGATTCCTTTACTGGCTTTCAAGGGCCTCCTAATTTGGCCCTTGCTAATTATCAACCCTCTGTCAAGCACAAAGCTGATCACTCCATAACTCTCATCTTTTGAATTTGCTTATACTTCCCCTCCAGCATGGTATCAGTTGATCAGTTAAGAAACTAAAGAGTAGAAGATGGCGATCTGTAGCCAGCTTTCCGCAGAGGTTCCCATCCAGAAGGAGAGTTAAAGGACAGAAACTGAGCAAGAAAGCCAATGGTTTGGATCTGAGACAAAAGAAAAGGTTGAAGAGCACACATCAACCCTGCTGGGGTGACCTGAAACACGGAGGACAGAAACAAAAAGGTACAGAGCAGGTCACCAAGCAGATGGGAGTCCCCTCCCCCATGAGAGAGGTTTGCAGTATACTCCATACCTCCATACAAATAAGCGAGCAGAGTTCGGAAGTCCTCCCACTCTACCCCACAGGAGAGACCCTCTAAAAACCAGACCTCCTTCCCAGACTAGGGTGCCACGACGCTATCCAGCCAGGCATAAAACTGTATATACTCTCGACCTGCAAGTTGGTGTTCCTGGTGCTCCCCTCCATTCTCACCCCGAGGACTGGAGGCCTATTCCCCACAGAGTCCAGATTCTTGGAGATTTTCTTGAAGGATGTGGATAGGCACAGACTGTTGCTGAACTGTGCTGGTTTTCTGGCTCAGGAGTGGTGAGAGGGGAGTAAGTCGAGAGAGGAGACCTGGCTGGAGGGAAGGTCTCTTGAGGCACGAGGCAGAGGCCAGCTCCTGGAACAATACCAGGAGAGCTCACACCCCTGTGAATGTTTTGAGGAGACACTCCCAGTCTTCTGGGCGGCTAGGGGAAGTGGGCAGCTTCTCCAGTGATAGCCACCCCAGAGCAGACCAGCAACCAAGGCATGTGAAGGATATACCTGAGGCAGTACGGGCTGGGGCAGAGCACAGGGATTAGAATGTTCCCAGTGAGGCTGCTTTGCTTATCTTCAGAATAATCTGGCCCTCAGGTGATGAAAGCTGAGACAAAGGGCTGGAACTCACAGAATGAGTCCAGCCTATTTTTAGCCCCAGTCTGATCAGGGAAAATAGCCTTGACAGAAATAAATTCTGTGAACTTGTTCTGTTCTAGCAGCAACATCAATCAGGAACTGGAACTGAGTGAAATACCCCAGCTCCAATCAAGTACCCAGGTTGTCAGTCCTCACCTCCCTCTGCCAAACAGTGACAGGGAGTAGCAGACTGGTGGTGGAGCCACAGACCTCACTGTGACCCAGGCATGAACAAACCTCTGGAGCATCTGCTCATTGGAGGAAACTGGATCGCAACTGTTACCACCAACTGGGTGTGACAGAGGGGCAAGGTGGGGAAGGAGGCATCATCTTTCCCAGACTAATCTACTTGCTGGGGGGGGGTGCCCTCCTGAGCTCACAGAGCACTGGAGTGAATTATACTAGCTTCCAGCAGATCCCTGCTATCTAGTTGCCAGAGACTTTTTAACTCTTCCATTTGAGATCAGTGCTGGCTCAGACAATTGATTGGGACACTTCAACTGGGCCAATCACCCGAGGACTTTCCAAAGTGGTACCCTGGATGTGTGGTAGTGGGAAGGTTTGATTTGGCTTTTGCAATTGTTCCCTGTGGGGGTGGTGGGGGATGGTGACATAACTCTGGTATTCCTTCACAGCTCACATGTCAATCCAGAGTAACGGATTCTCTAGGGTAAGACAAAGACCAGCTGAAAATAAGACAGAGCCACTTAACCCCACTACACCAAGAAAGTCCCCCGTTTTGCAATCAGTAGCTCTCTACGAGTCCTTGGCAAAACTCTAGGGGAAAAGGTACAGACTCCAGTCCAAGATTTTAAGCAAAGGACTGGTCAATCACTACTAGAATTCCCAGCCCAAATTGTCCTTATCTACTCATCTAGCAAAACAGTGTAAAATTAATCATGGGGCAGAATCAACGGAAAAGCTCTGGAAACATGAACAACCAGACTAGGTCAAACCCCCAAGGAATAATCTGGTGGACACAAGTGAGGATCCTATGCATAAACAGATGGCTGAAATGTCAGAAATTGAATTCAGAATTTGCATTGCAAACAAGATCAATAAAATAGAGGAAAACTTGGATTTAGAAATTCAGGGTGCATTTCAAAAATTGTCTCAGAAAGTCAAGAAATTCAAAGACCAAATGCCCAAAGATTTGGGCACATTGAGACAAGAAGTTGCAGCCCTCAAAGATCTGAGAAACAAAGTAGAATTCCTCAGCAACAGAATGGA
>CAUYON010098915.1:0-10399 GCA_963573935.1 Arctocebus calabarensis | reverse complement strand
GAAGCGCCAGGAGATGAGTTTAGAAAAGAGGACCTGGGTCCAGAAAGATAGAATAGAAAGGGTGCTCAGGGGCGGCGCCTGTGGCTCAGCGAGTAGGACGCCGACCCCACATACCGAGGGCTGCGGGTTCAAACCCGCCCCTAAGAAAAAGTATCCAATTTACTCAGCCCTAATATGACGCTATTTTATAGCTTTAATTTTATGGCTAAAACCAATTTATAGCAAAAGAATAAAGGTAAATGTGAATGGGTGGGGTGAGGTGGGGGAGGATGGGTGGTGGGAGGGCAATTAGTGGGATCACACCTACGGTCCATCTTAGCAGGATACTGGTGAAACTTATTAAACGTAGAATATCAATGTCTCCATATAGTGATTAAGAAAATGCCATGAAGGCTATCTCTAACAGTACAATCAAAATATTTCTGATTGTATATGAAGTAAGCACAGTGTGCCCCATGATTGCACCAATGTACACAATTATGATTTAATAAAATTATTTTAAAAAATAAAAAAAATAGTTATTTGGGAGAATAGGTTGAACAAAGACTATTGTACTGTTGCCAGACTGGATTAAGGTTCATTTGCAGTTCATATCATAGCATTAAAAAGATACCCCTCCCCATAGTCACATTGTTTTATCCAGTGACATTCTGCTTCATGGAAGGTTGGGTCTAACCAGGATTGTAGGTTTTGACAAATGGGTATAATGAAGCAAAGGAGGGATAAGGACGTTAAGGGTGTGTGCCAGGATATGATTATAAAGACTGATCATAATTAAGCTCATTAAGTAAGAGAAAGAGGACATGAAATAGATAGCAGGCAGTGGGAGTATACCGGAGCCATAGTTAGTGACCATTAGTGTACTAGCAGAATGAGCTGTAAAGACAGGAGGTGTGGCCAGAGAGTGGAATGGATGGGTGACCAATTAGGAAGTATCTACAGTTACTAAAAATTACAAGATAGGGTGTAACCTTGGAAGCATATGAGTAAGGGAGGATGACTAGCAAGCTTACTGCAGGGGATAAGGTTCAGTTTTATTTTCTGACTAGCACAGAGCTTGGAACATAGTATATACTAGAAAAAACAGCTGTTGATTGAATAGGGACTGATGGATTGGTGTGTCACCAGCAGGTTTGATTGACTTCTTGGCTTCTCTGTTCCATCTATTTGCTCTCAACCCAGGACTGGTCAGGAAAAATTGTTTTTAGATCAATGAGAATTACCATAGGTGACCCTTGGCACAATTGCAAAAACTGCAAAGTTTCTAATAGTAGCCCTTGCTTTTCTTTCAGTGCATATTTAATACTTTCTAATGCAGAGATCTCTAGGGCTTCCACTGTGTCCTATTCCCACATTTCCTCCCAAACTACCCTGGGAACAGGATAACACTGCTCTTTTACCCTGCAGTGTAAGTTTCTATTTCCTCTCCTTGCAGGGAATGCATTTTTATATCATGTTTCTAAGTGGAGGATTAAAGGTTTGGTCTCCTGTGAAAACATTGCAGGGGTCAGAAAGGTGAGGTGTGGTGTCTGAAGTCAGGACAGACTTTGAGTTTCTGAATTCAGATCAGGAAGGTGGCTGCCTTGTTGGCTGAGTCAGTGAAAGAGTCTCACTAGAGACCAGTTTGCTTCTCTTTTCATTCCTCTACTCTCAGAGCACAGAGTGCGGTCCTGACTCAGCAATCCTAGCATGTGTAAGGATCCTAATCACAGGCAAGAGAGAGTATGGGTGGCCAGTCCACACCTGTCACTGAGAAGAAAGCCGGCACTGTCACAATCCCATTCCAACGGCTCTCAAAAGCCCAAAGTTGGACCTAAGGTACAACAACAATGATTCTTTCACTTTTGTCTTTTAATTTATTTTTAAATTAACTTTATTGAGATATAACTTATATACTGTAAAACACACACATTTCAAATATAAAGTTCAATGAGTTACAAAATTTATTGAGTTACAAAACTCATTGAACTTTATATTTGTTCAACATGAATGAGATGTTCAACATACAGAACATCTCCATCACTCCAGAAACTTCCTTTGTGACTCACTGCAGTCACTTCCTCCTCAGCCCCACCCTGGGACACCACAACTCTGTTTTCTGACACTATAAATGAGTTTTGCTTGTTCTGTAATCCCACATCAGTGGAATCATAATGTATGTCCTCTCGGGTCTAGCTTCTTTCCCTCGGCATAATGGATTTTGAGATTCATCCATGTTGTGCCATATTTCTTTTTATTGCTGAGTAATATTCCATTGTATGGATATAACACAATTTATTCACCTGCTGATGGTCATTTGTGTTGTTGATTTTCTTTTTAGTTTTTAAAATAAATCAGAAGTCCTTGGGCTTCATTAACTACCAGGATCTGATATAGGCCTAGTCACACTGGGGGACCATTACCATCATGCACAACTGGCTGGAAAAATAAAGGTAATAGACAGAATTTTTTAACATGTGTCCTCTATGCATTTTCTTTATCTCAACCTCCCTTTCCTATTGTCTCTGCTGAAGGGTTCAGGCAGATGACAGAACAGATGCATGACAGGGACTCCAAAACAGCCACAAAAGTTCAGTTTACTTAGTTGCTGTGGGTTAGTTCATTTCACTTGGGTTTGTGTCCATGATTTTTCTATCAGGCATTAAGTAATCTGGTTGCCACCGTTTTAAGCTGGAATGATATTGCTTTGTGGTGATCTCCCAGGCATCCCACTAACCAAATTAATTTGGAACCCACTAGTTGATAGAAAATCAAGCTCAGTGGAGGCCACCAAGAGTGGCCACTCCTGCCTGGGACATCAACCCCTGACTCCTGTCTAATAAAGCACTGTGAGCCACTTAACTGTCACTTCAGATAACATCAGAACCTGATATAACTACACTGGGCCTCTCTGAATACATATTTAAACACTCCAATCCAATTACATGCTCTCTGCTAAAAAATATAAAGCCAGACTACATTTCTTGAATAGCCTGCTCCCCAAATGCAAGTCAACCACTTCATTTGATGAACAGATGGTTAGATATGGGTTCCTGGAGATAAAAGTATCTCAGAAGGACTTAGGAAAAGGCTGTACTGTACTTGCTAAATTGTGTATCTTGTACCTACAGAAGATTTGAAGGATTGTTAAGGGTAACGTGGACAATGCTGGAGTTTTGCATTATGTGCTGATTCGATGTAAGGTGCTGTTCTCCATAAAGCCCTTTGGTTTACAAATGTGCTCACACTTTCTTCACTCTATGGGCAGACAGGGCACCTCTTGTTATCCCATATTGTAATGGGGGTGCTGAAGTCCAGCTAATGCGAGGGCCAAGACTGGGGTGAGTATGAGGAGAGTCATCCCAAGTGCAGGATAGGGTGGAATCCTGCCCTTATTTAAAACATTGATATTTTGTTCACTATATAATTTTGGCATTAACTTTGATTATTAAAAATATTGTATTAAAGTATTGTTACTATTTACCTTGATTACTGACTCTTGAGCTCAAGCTAGTGACTAACTGCCTTATCCTGGTCCTGGCCCAGAGTCTCAGGCCCTGCAGAGTGAATGGATTAGCTAGAATCCATTCATTGCATGTGAAAAAGACACTGATACAAGCAATTTCATATGGTTCAAGCTAATGCATTCTCCTAGGATGGAGTAGAGAGGGCTCTCACAGATCTCTGGTGCTGTCTGTGAAAGTGTCATTATTCTGCTGAGGGTCCCTGGCCTGCTGCACATTGGAACCACCCCTGGGGCATTCATCAAAACCAGAACCTCAAGGTGCACATGGGGAACTGCTGTGTGTTTTTTCAAAAAGCCCCTCTAGTGGGAAATTCTTGGTTACAGTCCCTGGATTGAACCAAAATTAAGCCAGGCTAACCTGGCAGGGGGTTCTAGATTTGAATTCTGAAGCCAGCACCTTCTAACCATATAATCTGAGGCAAGTTACATGTTATTGTAGGCAGTGAGTAAGGCAAGTAAATGTCTAGCACAGTGTTTGTTGTACCATTAAATCCTGGATAAGATTTAATGCTTCTGTGAGCTACTACTTTGTGCAGAGATTCAGAGAAGTTGACTCAGACAAGTTGATTCAGAGAAGTTGACTCAGGTCACACAGCAAGTTAATGAAAGAGTTGAGTTTGAGACACACATCTGTCTGGCCTCATTGCCAGAGCTAAAACAACTACCCTTGATATCTACTAAGTGGTCCCTCCAAGAACAGGGGCCCTCCACAGTGAGCCCACAGCATTTTCCATTAAGCCCCCTCCCCACCCCCAAGAGGATGAGAACAGAGCAGATCAGGCAGAGCCAGGGTCAGGGTGGAAGATACTGCCAGCCCAAGCGAGAGTTTCTTTACCTGGGGGATTTTCCTTCTGGAATAGTGGGGTGAGGGAAGGATGCCCCAACTGCTTTGATTATCTGGCCCTGCCTCCCCTCAGACTTCTGGCTGGAGCTGGCAGCCCCTTATACTTCCTTTTTTCAAGTTTTCTCTTTTTTGAGAGAGCGAGAGAGAGCTTCAAGCTATCACCCTAGACAGACTGCTGTGGCAACACAGCTCACAGCAACCTCCAATTCCTGGGCTCAAGCGAGTCTCTTGCCTCTGCCTCCCAAGTAGCTGGGACCGCAGGCACCTGCCACAACGCCCAGCCATTTTTTGGTTGCCGCTGTCATTGTTGTTTGGCAGGCCCGGGTTGGATTCGAACCCACCAGCTCAGGTGTACGTGACTGGCGACTTAGCCCGTTGAGCCACAGGCGCCGAGCCCCAGTTTTCTCTTTTAACTTATTCTGTGCAGGCTTCTGCTCTTAGTCCTCTGCTAAAAACAGCCACTTGCTGAATATTGAAGTTGTGGCTCGGCAAGAGACCTCTGCCTTGCAAGAAACTCCCTTCCCTGAGTTTCATTCCCTTTTCACTTTCTGTCATGCCACAGGGTGCAGAAAGTGACCTAGCCTGGCTGGCGTCAGGACTCTTCTGCCACCTCTCCTGCTCAGCTCTTAACGTTCCAAATAGACCATGCGTCTGTGGGTCTCCTGCCCCACGCTGTCCTACCTTTGCAAGGCTAACCCCCTGTTCTTCCCGCCTGGAGCGCCCCTTCCTTACCTTGCTCCCCATCCACCGCAATCATCCCTTTAAACCCAGCTCTGGCATCTCCTTGATTCCAATAATAAAGCTTCCCATGGTATTCCATCCCCCGCCTCCAGACCGGCTCTGTCCTCTCAGCTGTATCAGTTGTCTGGAATTTAGCTGTATCCACATCCATCTTGTACGCTAAACAATGGCTATTTCTTCATCTCTCTGTCAGCCAGCAAGTCCACAATATCTCTAGTGATGACAACAATATGACCCTAGCGTTCATTACATACCAAGCCACCTTCCATGCTTCTGTTCATTTGATACAATTACTAAAATCTTCCTTATCTTACAAATATGAATGAACATGAAATGCTTAAAGCTTTTATGACTTACCCACGGCCACACAGCTCCTATGTGGAAGGGGTGGAATTTGAAGCCAGAGCTTCTACTTCTTAGTGTCTGTGCCTCGAGCACTATGCTATTGAGCACCCCTGGTAGGGAGGGAGGACCGTCCAGGAGGGAGGGAAGAGGATCCTCCTCTCAAGCAGCTAGATCCCTCCAGGGCTGGAGCAAGCACACATGTGCATGCACACAACACAGAGATACAGAAAACGTGGGAAAACTGCAGGGTCATTAGGTGCTAGGTTATGTGCTATACAGCAGTGCTTCTCAAATTTCAGTGTGCATGTAAATCACCTGAGGATCTAGTTAAGCTGTAGATTTGGATCCAATCTGACATGGTGGGACCTGAGATGGCATTTCTAACAAGTTCCCAATTGCTGCTGCTGCTGCTGCTGCTGCTCCTGGGACCACTCTTAGAGTAGCAAAGATGAGCTCAGGTCTGAAGGAGGTGGGAGAGGGACATGTCAGGGGGCTGGAGAAGTCCTGGAACAGCAGGCTGGCTCTGGGACAATAGCAAGGCTTGGAGAGGTAAAGGGGAGGGAGAGAAAGGCTCGCCCTGGAATCAACCTGCTCTTGGCTCTCAGGGGCCTGAGAGCAAGGTGGTAGTTTCAGGGGCCCATAACATGTGCCCCCAAACTGCCTTGACTCCCCTTAACAAGCAGGAGCTAAGCAGGAGCTCCATCTGTGAATAGCTCCACATGAGAAATGTCCAATCCTGATGTGCCAGGAAATATTTTGCAAATTCAGAAATCACAGCCAAAGGGAAGTGCTGTGAGGTCTACAACTCGCTGTAGTGGTTCAGTGGGAAGGATCAGTCCCCGAGTGGTTCCTCCCGAGGTGAGTGTTTCTGCTGACTTGAGGACTCTGGCAGTCTATAAAGCTTAGCAATGGAAAGTAAGGAAATTCTCAAGGAGGAAGAGTTCTTGGGTAGCGCCCAAGAACAAGCAGCTTTTGAACAAACTTCGATGGAGGTCTTTGAATTCAATGGTAAAGTATTATTCCCCCAAATAATAGAATTGCCCAGGGATGTGTGGTTCTGTTGGTGGGATATAAGGATAGAAAATCTAGTAGAAAGTCTAGGTTTGCACTATTGCCGCTTTTTCCACCTAACCCTTACTAGTATGTGCTTGGAATGCTTCAATTTGGAATTTCTAGAATGTTAAAAATAGATACTGTATCTTTAGCTTATCATTAGCTCCACAATTCCTATAAATCAAATTTAAATATTTTTCCTTGGGTAAATGCCAATGCTTATTAAATGCTTCCCCTTTTAAAATATAAGAATCTTATTCTGACACACAGGCTGTGTGATGAAATGACAATACCAAAACAGGGTCATTGAAAAAGTGCTATAAATCTGAAACCGAGCGCCACATACTTTTCTAATGCAACTTGTTTTGAAATCCTTTAAGGGACTTCTGTTGCAAATGATGCGCTGAACAGGAAACACTTTCTCCATTTCATATTGGCTAGGATGTTTTTGGTTTGTCTGAAACTCAGGCTTTTAAAATTCAGTCAACTCTGTTGTCTTTATTTTTGCACTCAGTGTTACACAAGTGATGCATTTTTAAAGTCTTCTAGAATCTGTAGGAAAGACATGGGTATATTTGTCCTCCATGGGCAATCTTTGTTTTTGTTTTTGTTTTTGATACAGGGTCTCTCTCTGTCACCCTGGCTAGAGTGCAGTAACATCATCATAGCTCACAGCAACCTCAAACTCTTGGATTCAAACAATCCTATTGCCTCAGCCTCCCAAGTAGTTGGTACTACAGACACCCACCCACTACAGACACCCATGTAATTTTATCTATTTTTTTTTTTTCTAGAAATAGGGTCTAACTCTTGCTCAGGCTGGTCTTGAACTCCTGAGCTCTAATGATCCTCCCGTGCTAGGATTACAGGAGTGAGCCACCATACCCGGCCTTTAACAGGCAATCTTTTATTCCTTATTTTAGAACATTCTCTTGGAATCATCTTGCAAGATGAGTAGTCATCCCCATCCCTAGGTTTTTCTGGAAGTTGTCTATGTGAGAACAATGATATCTCTGTCCCCTGCGCTGAGTATCCCTCTCCAGGGTCTGTCCATGCAGGTCCCTAGCTGGAACGTATGGGGGTACACAGATGAATTGTTGGGGCTCTGCCTCTAGGAATTTACGGTGTAGTAACAGAGAAAGGCACAAACATTTGCCTGGCTCCAGCCTTCCCAGTACGTTTCTGCTGTGAATGGACTTCTATTACCCTGTGAGCAAGCTCCTGTTAGTCTGTGGAACGTAGTCTGTCCGGACCCCCTTACCTCAATTTCTCTGTTAGTTCAGGCTTCACATCGTTCTTCATGACATTTTTTCCCCATTAATTTCAGTTTTGATAGAGGTGACCCAAACATAACACAACTAGAGAAGTTAAGGGTTTTGATGTTCTTTGTTTCAAAATTAACATTAAGCATTGGCTCTCAGTGGTGAGCCTAACTATTCCACATTTTTGCTATAAGGTAATCTAAAGAGACTTTTAACAGTCCTTAATCCTACAATCCACTCATGTTCTGTCTTGCTGATGTGACTCTAAAACATCATGTAGGCGTTCTGACCTTGTTCTTCGTTGTGTCAGTATTTCTCAACATCTTTAAATATCTGGCTTTACTGTAAAGGATTGTTTGGTGTGCTGTTTTTTTTTTTAATAGTTTCACAGAAAGTTGCAAAAAAATGTATAGGAAGGCCCTTACCCACTTGCCCCAGTGGTAACATTTTACATAGTTAGTACCATACCACAGCCAGGAAATTGACATTGGTGCTTACTTTTACTTTCTACCCACTCATTTGAGTTTATGACTATAGGTCCTTGCTAAACAGCACTACACACCCTTCCAGCAATCACTAATCCCAGACAACTGCTAATAAGTCCCCTATCTCTATTATTGTGCTCTTTTAGGAATGTGACATAAAGGAAGATCACACTATGTAACTTTTTTTTTTTTGAGACAGAGTCTCACTTTGTCGCCCTTGGTAGAGTGCCATGGCTTCACAGCTCACAGCAACCTACAGTTCCTGGCCTTAGGGATTCTCTTGTCTCAGTCTCCCAAGTAACTGGGACCACAGGCGCCTGCCACAACACTTGGCTATTATTTTGTTGCAGTTCGGCAGGGGCTGGGTTTGAACTAGCCACCCTCAGTATATGGGGCCGGCGCCCTACTCACTGAGCCACAGTCGCCGCCCCACAGTATGCAACTTTTTTTCACATTGTATAATTCCCTTGAGACCCATTCAAGTTATGTCTATCTGCAGTTGATTTTTCTTACTGTCAAATAGCATTTCGTGATAAGACTGTTTTTATCCATTCACCCATTGAAGGATATTCGTGTTGTTTTCAGTTTGGGGGCAATTACAAATAAAGCTGCTATGACCATTTTAATAAAAGCTTTTGTATAAATTTTCATTTCTTTGGGATAAATGCCTCAAGTACAGTTGCTGGATTCTAAGTGTGTGTTTGGTTTTACAAGAAGCAGATGATGAATTTTCTAGCAAGACTATACCATTTTATACTTTTGTCAGCAATGTGTAACTGACTCAGTTTCTCCACACGTTGCCAGCGTTTGGCATTATCATTATTTGTACTTTTAGCTATTCCCATAGGTATGTAGTGATAACTAAATGTAAATTTAATTTGCATTTTCCTACTGACTAATGATGTTGAATATCTTCTCCTGTGCTTATTTGCCATTTGTATGCCCTCTTCAGTGAAAGCTCTCACCTTTTGCCTATGTATTAATCAGATCATTTGGTTTTTTAACTTTTTTCTTTTACTTTTTTTTTTTTTTTTTGTATTGAGATAAGAGTCTCACTCTGTCACCCTGGGTAGAGTGCCATGGCATCACAGCTCTCAGCAATTCAAACTCTTGGGCTCAAATGATCCTCTTGCCCTAGCCTTCCAAGTACCTGGACTATAGGTGCCCACCCTATAGCCCAGCCAGTTTTTAGTAGAGGCAGGGTCTTGTTCCTGCTCAGGCTGGTCTCAAACTCTTGAGCTCACGTAATCCATCTGCTCTGGCCTCCCACAGTGCTAGGATTACAGACGGGAGCCACTGAGCCCAGCCAAGAATTCTTTATATATTCTAGATACAAATCCTTTACCAGATAGGTGGTTTGCAAATATTTTCTCCTAGTCTGTAAATTTTTGTCTTTATACTTACAACAGGGTCTTTTGCAGAGAAAAAGTTTTTAATTCTTATGAGGTCCAACTTAATTTTTCCTTTCATAAATTATGCTTTGGTGTCAAGTCTATGAACTCTTCACTTAGCCCTAAGTACTGAAAATTTTCTTTTTTTTTTTTTAATTTTATTTATTTATTTATTTTTTGTAGAGTCGGAGTCTCACTTTAACACCCTCAGTAGAGTGCCATGGCGCCACACAGCTCACAGCAACCTCCAACTCCTGGGCCTAGGCGATTCTCTTGCCTCAGCCTCCCTAGTAGCTGGGACCACAGGCACCCGCCACAATGCCCGGCTATTTTTTTGTTGCAGTTCATCCAGGGCTGGGTTTGAACCCGCCACCCTCGGTATATGGAACTGGGACCTTACTGACTGAGCCGCAGGTGCCGCCTGACCTATGAAGTTTTTGCAATTGTACCAGAACTCTAGTTTTGAACAGCGGATGTTTTTTTTTCACGGTGTTTTGCTTTTTATTTATTTATTTATTTTTTTTTGTAAGACAGAATTTATTCACAGAAAAGAATACAGAAAACATTAAGGCACCTGGTAGAGGGAGAAAATTCTAGTGGGGAGAGAGAAGCTCTCTCCGTTTCTCTCCCCAGTCTTTCCCCATCTCCTCCTTTAGGCCTTTAGTCTCAGGGTATGTATAGGTGTATGGGTTCCTTGGCCAGGAAACAAATGAATACAGTCCCTTCCACCAGGGGCAAGGTGAATGAATGTATCAATGAATGGATACAGTCCT
>CAUYON010098911.1:0-10592 GCA_963573935.1 Arctocebus calabarensis | reverse complement strand
GGTCTGTTTTCTTTTCTGAATGCTTTTATCTTCATTCATTCCTTACATGGTTTTTGTTTCTAGTCCTTATCTTAAACATTGTTATTGTTATTACATTTTAAGCCTTTTAAATTCTGTGAAGGCAAAAAGTGGAAACCTAATAAACACTTGTATATATAAAAATAAAAAAATAATAAAATATGCTTTGAAAAGTTAAAAAAAAAATAGCCAGGCGTTGTGGTGGGAGCCTGTAGCCCCAGCTTCTTAGGAGGCGGAGGCAAGAGAATCGCCTAAGCCCAAGAGCTGGAGGATGCTGTGAGCTGTGATGCCAGGGCACTCTACCCAGGGCGACAAAGTGAGACTCTATCTCTAAAAAAAATAAATAAATAAAATAAACTGTTTACTCATGCACTTATTCCATATACACTTATTGAACACCTGCTATGTGCTGTTTACCATGCTGGCCCTGGAGACACGAAGATGAGTACAACATAGTCCTTGGCCTTCAGGCATTTTCTGGACAAGAGAGGGAAGCATAAGATTAAGCCTGATCACCACACTTATTCTTCCAGGCCCAAGTACATGCCTCCTAAGTCCTCCCCTGGCAGGGGACAGGCCTCCCTCGGCTTCACTCTTACATCTCACCACGGGATTGTCTGCACTTGAGACTGAGAGCCTCTCGAGGGCTAGATTGAGGGCTAGACTGTACTTACCTGACTCAGAGTTGGACACAGCACAGAAAACACTTCACAAATGCCGCATAGGAAGGTGCAGGTGGGTACTACAACCAACCCAGCTTAGTCCCCCTGCATCACCAATCCAGTCAACTGCCCTGAGGACCAAGTTCCCTCTGGTCCTGCCAAAGTTCTCAGCTAAATAAGCCAGAGTGTCCGCTTTCCTCCACTTACTAGTGTGATCTTAGTGTAGTCACCTAACATATTTGTGCCCTGTGTCTGCGTCTGTGAATGGGGATGGTAATAGGAACCAGCTCATCCTTAGGTAGGGTGAGGATTATCTGGTTAGCTCATGTGAAGCACGGAGAACGGAAGGGGTACATAGGAAACTCTCAGTAACAGCTCACTACAGACATTCTTCCAAAAGGAAAGAAGCATTCCTTGATGAGCCTTGCAGACAAACCTGGGAGATTTGGCTTCTCGTGATGGTATCTCTTTTGACTCGTTTTTGTTGTTTTTAGAGATAGGGTCTTGTTATGTTTTTCAGCCTGGACTCAAACTCCTGAGCTCCCACTCAGCCTCCTGGGTAGCTGGGACTACAGGTGTGTGTCAATGTACCTGACGCCTTTCATTCTTTAAAAATAGCTCCGCTGGGCGGCGCCTGTGGCTCAGTGAGTAGGGCGCTGACCCCATATACCAAAGGTGACAGGTTCAAACCCAGCCCCAGCCAAACTGCAACAACAACAACAACAAAATAGCCAGGTGTTGTGGAGGGAAGTTTAAGGAGCTCTGGGATCACATGACAGGAACGTGAAACCCAGACTGAGATGAGTAGGGAAGTCTTCCTGGAGGAAGCGACTTCTGAAGTGAAGGGAAGGAAGTGGGCACAGCACGTGTGAAAGCTGTGGGGTGTCACAGGATCACAGTGTTACCAAGGCACGGGGGATGAGAGGTGTAGCTGGGGGGCAGGCAGGGCTCCGAGCATGGCGGGGCTGTGAGTCCTGCTGCACAGTTGGACGGGCTCCCCTACCCCTTTGTGCTCGTCCTGCGTCCCCGCCCCCCACCCCCAGTTTTGATGTCTGCTGACAGGGCATATTGTTCACAGGGAGGTGGAGTGGGGCCTGCATTTTAGAAGGGACCTCAGAGGAGGAATAGAAAATTCCATCTAAGACGATAGTGTGTATGTATAATGGTGTAATGACAGGTCATGGGATGCACATCATGGATGCTAGGAACTCGGCCTAAATCCTCCTCGGACAGCAATGTATAGGTAGCTGCCTGCTGCTGAAACTCAGGGAAAGCATCTTTTAGTTTTTATTTTCATGAGAATTGAGCCAATTTTTGTCTCATAAGGAGACAGAAGCCATAGTTTTGTGCGTTGTGTCCAAGAGCAACCAGCAAGCATATGGGAGCAGTTTCAATAGACTTCCATGAGGGCACATGTTGAAAGGGCCTCACGGAGCAGGCAGAGAATAGAAGACAGTAAACAAATCCTTGCTGAACTTGACACCATTTCCACTAACTGTCCTGGAAGGCTCGCTGTCCTTTCCTGAGTGCCCGGAAAAGTAGTGTGTAGTGAGTGGTGAAGATTTCCTCCTGTACACGCACTTGGTGGCACTGAGGCCCAGCAAATGGGTGGCTGAGCCAAGCAGAGCTTTGGGAGCTGATTTCTGGAGAGTTTCCTGGAGGAGATAGGACTTGGGGAGGGTGGGAAGGAGAGTATTTACCTGGACAGAGAAGGTGGGATCCAGGATGGCAAGAGCTGGGAGAGCTTGAGGGGAGTTGGGTTGGGGTACAACCTGCAGTAGCAAAGGCATGGGCAGGAAACGCATTCCCAGCCAACCACGGCCAGGGTCTGCAGTCAGTGGGACTGGAATTTGAACCCTAAAGTCACCTGAACATGGATGATTTACTTACTTTTTCTGAGTCTCAGTTTTCCTTAGCTTTAAACTAAGACTAGTAAGAATCCAGATAACATGGGAAGCAACATAGCACTCTCTTTATCTACAGAGGTCAAGTGCGAGGATTTGAAAGTCAGACAGAAGTGGTTTTAGGACACACTAAACAAGCTACTAACCATGAATAAATCAATTCACCTCCCCAAGGCTAACTTTCTTGTTGGTGAGGGGGATCCCTGTAGGAGTACATGTCACAGATCTGTCCAGATGAACTGATGAGATGCCCTGGTAGAGGACACAGTGTTTGGCCCACCTGCTAGGTAGATAAGGCGGGAGGAGACTGAAATCAGTGAATGGTAACTTACCCAGTTGCTCTCTGCACTGGAGGGTCTAAGCCTGGAGATTTCCTCCTGTCCCATCACCCAGAAGCTGCCTTAAGCAAAGTGCATGACCTACTAGGAACCCAAGCAATGTTGGAGCTCCTGCCAAGCGTCCCTAGAGCCCACCAAAAGTAGACATTATGGTAAGAAAAACACCACTCCCAGATTGACATCTGAGTGCCACTATGTTTCAAAGGACAAGAAGAAACTGTTGTCGTTAATCA
This sequence comes from Arctocebus calabarensis, assembly GCA_963573935.1. Taxonomy (NCBI): domain Eukaryota; kingdom Metazoa; phylum Chordata; class Mammalia; order Primates; family Lorisidae; genus Arctocebus; species Arctocebus calabarensis. The sequence continues at coordinate 7,437 of CAUYON010098911.1, read as the reverse complement.
ACTAGCAAGGGGCTGAGCATGAATGCATGTGGGATGCGGTGGGCGGTGTGGAGAATTGCATCGAGATTCGTTAAGGTATATTGACCTGGAGGTGAGAAGTAGATACAACTTCCTACTGGAGAGTTTTATTGTGGATCAAAATCCAAAGTACAAAAGAGTTGTTTGATGTTTTCTATTACACAACAGCTCACTGACACATAGGCTTAACTATAACTTCATTTTGCCTCCTGGGGCAAAGTTTATTACAAGTATCTTTGAAAGCGGAAACAGTTTTCCTGGGGCCCTGAGAGGAGGTTGCATCAGGCCTGGCTGGGTTAGAGAGGGTCTGTCACACAGGGAAAGGAAAACATGAGCAACCTGGCCCAGGCCCAGTCCCTGCCACCCCTTTGCACTGCTCTGAAGTATCCCCATTCAGGCTCCCTTTATTTCCCTAGTTGCCAGCTTTTACCTCCTGCCCGAGAAGAACCTTTCATTAATATACATTTGCCTATGTTTGTTTGTTACCCTGATTTGCTGAATGCCTTCTACGTGCTAGGTTTTGTCAGGTTTTTGCACCCTGCTGGGGAAGGTACACACATACATGGTAACATTTACTACAAGCGATACTGGTTTCAGGATAGGAATGAGCATAGTGCGATAGGAGTTTAGAGGAGAGCCCCCCAGGAACCTTCCAAAGTGCAGTGCCAATGCTCACTGCCTTTCTCTGTCCTGAAGCCAATACTGGAGGGCAAAGCATGGGTTAGTTTGGAATGAACACCCCCAGAGGGACAGGGGGGCATTAGGACCCCCAGGTTTAGAGACAATGCCTGGCTTGACTGTTTCAATCAACTGGTTTATCCACAAATCTTGGCTGTATACCTGCTGCACGCACATCTGTGTGCCAGGTGTTTTCATGTAGACAACAGGGTAAAGGAGACAGGTGGGCTTCCTTCAAGGACCATAAAGTCCAACTGGAGAGGCAAATACTGAGATAGCAAACAGATGCCGTGGCAAGAGTTTTATTCTTTTTCTCTTTTCTTTTTGGAGTTAGGTGCCTACCTGGATGGGATGACAGAGGGAGAAAGACACTCTTGCACATGACCGAGTTCAGGGCTACTGTACAGCTGTGTAAGTGGCGCCTTGCACAGTTTAACGTACACACAGACAGTGGATCGTGCTATGGCAGGAGTCCCAGGCAGTACAGAAGGTCAAATAATTTTAGAGACACCATACTCTGAAGGCAACAACTGTGAAACTCTTTCTCCAATCTCATTCTTCGCTTCTAACGGTTAGCTGAGAAGTCATAGGGCTAATAGTCTTGTTTGTTTGCTGTTTCTCAAGGGCCAGTGTCCTATGTCACCTGCTATCTAATGTCTTGAAAACCACTTTTCCAAATATACAAATAAGTACAGTAGAGCCTCCATAGTTGACCACCTCCCCACACTGACCAACTCCTTAAATTGACCTAATTTTCATAGACTAGGCATGCACCACATAAACGTATCAGTACAGTATGTCCAGTTCCTTATATTGACTGCCTGTGTATGTTGACCAGGTGTTACAGACCCTTGCATGGTCAACTCACAGAGGTTCTACTGTATTTGTGTCCTGACACTCCATCTTGGTCAGCAGGAAGACCTAAAGTTCTAGGAAAGACAGACCAAAATGAAGACCCTATGAAAATTCATAGAGAAAGGCCAGGTGTGGTGGGTCATGCCTGTAATCCTAGCAATTTGGGAGACCGAGGTGGGTGGATCACTGGAGATCATGAATTCAAGATCAGCCTCAGCAATAGTGAGACCCTGTCTCTACGAAAAATAGAAAACCTGGGCGGTGCCTGTGGCTCAGTGCATAGGGCACCAGCCCCATATACCAAGGGTGGCAGGTTGGAATCTGGCCCTGGCCGAACTGCAACAACAACAAAATAGCCAGGCGAAAGAATGAGGGAGGGGTGGGGAACGGAACAGCAGAGAGAGGGAAGGAGCAAGGGGGGTGGGGTCTTGGCCACCTTTTGGGGGTAAAACACGATTGTAAGAGGGACTTAGAATCCTTGTAACCTGATTTCTTGTACCCTCAATGAATCTCCAACAATAAAAAAAAAAAAAAATAGCCAGGCATTGTGGTGGGTGCCTATAGTCCCAGCTACTCGAGAGGCTGAGGCAAGAGGATTGCCTAAGCCCAAGAGCTGGAGGTTGCTGTGAGCTGTGACACTACAGCACTCTACTAAAGGTGACAAAGTGAGTTCTGTCTTAATATAAAGAAAAAGAAAAAACTGAGGCAAGAGGATCACTTGAGCCCAAGAGTTTGAGGTTGTTGTGAGCTATGAGACCATGACATTCTACCAAGGGCACCAGCTTGAGACTGTCTCAAAAAACAAAAAAGAAAGAAAGAAAGAAAATCTATAGAAAACCTACCCATTGAATTAAGCACTGTGATCTTTAAACTCCTTATTTAAAAGTGATAACCACTTTCTAACCTGGGCTCCTGCAAAGAAGAATGGCAAGAAGAAGAAGGGCTGTTCTACCGTCTCCAAGGTGGTGACCTGAGAATGCACCATCACTGTTCACAAGGCCAGGTGCGGTGGGTCATGCCTGTAATCCTAGCAATTTGGGATTGGAGTGGGCTTCAAGAAGCATGCCCCTGGGCACTCAAAGGGACCTGGAAATTGGCCTTGAAGAAAATGTAAACTCCAGATGTGTGCACTGATACTGGACTCAACAAAGTTGTCTGGGCCAAGGGACACAATGCCCTATTCTGTATCTGTGTGTGGTCATCCAGAAAACATAATAAGGATGAAGCATCATTAACCAAGCTCTATACTTGGCTTACCTATGTGCCTGTTGTCATTTTAAAAAATCTATAGCCGATGTGGATAAGAGTTAACTGCTAATTGTCAGATATGTCAAATAAAGTTATAAAACAAAGAACAAAAAAAGTGATAGCCATTATCTTGACTTCCAACAGCTGAGTGGTCCAAGGTTCAGTGTCCATACTACAATTTTGAGAGAGAAAGCAATTGGTCTTCCTTGGTTTAGCTCTTCAGCCTTGTCTGATCATGACATTTGTGGGTGAAGTGCAGCTGAGCAAAGTTTCCCTGAGCTGGGAGCTATGGATAGAGCCCTGGGAGGTAGTAGACAGACACGCAGGTGTCAGGCACACTGGCTGGCAACTCTGTAGCTCTGCCATGCTCACATCTGGTCACTCAAGGATCTCTGCTGTTCTCACTTCCTTTTTTTTTTTTTTATTTTTTTGAGACAGAGCCTCAAACTGTCACCCTGGATAGAGTGCTGTGGCATCACAGCTCACAGCAACCTCCAACTCCTGGGCTCAAGCGAGTCTCCTGCCTCCGCCTCCCAAGTAGCTGGGACTACAGGCGCCCGCCACAACGCCCGGCCATTTTTTTTTTTTTTGTTTTGTTGCAGCTGTCATTGTTGTTTGACGGGCCCAGGCTGGATTGGAACCCACCAGCTCAGGTGTACGTGGCTGGCACCTTAGACTGTTGAGCCACAGGCACTGAGACCCGCCCCCTTTTTTGAGACAGAGTCCAACTATGTCACCTCGGTAGAGTGCTGTGGCATCACAGCTCACAGCAACCTCAAACTCTTGGGCTCAAGTCATTCTCTTGCCTCAACCTCCCAAGTAGCTGGGACTACAGGCTCCCACCACAATGCCCAGCTATTATTTTGTTGTAATTGTCATTGTTGTCGGGCAGGCCCAGGCCAGGTTCAAGCCCACTAACCCCGGTGCCCTAGCCGCTGAGCTATAAGCACCGAGTCTGTTCTCACTTCCTAAATATCTCTTGAGTGTGTCCTTTGCTCTCCTTTCAATACGTTACTTCTATGCTGGTGCTAGTTCTATTTGAATTATTGCCATAGTTTCATAATTAGAGTGCTAGAAATACATCGTGTGTGTGTGTACAAGTGCATTTCTTTTCTGAATTTCCTTCCACATATTCTTCCCTCTATTTAGTCAGGAGCAACCACAGAGTTGCTAAAAAGCTGTTAAGACAAAGAGTTTATGGTCAGATTTGGGCTTCCTAAAATGGATTTTATTTTATTTTATTTTATTTTGTAGTTCCCTATTGACAATAGTCTTGTCTTTTTTCCCCCTTCTCTTTTCTCCTTTCCCTTCCCTTCCTTTCCCCTCCCTTCTCCTCTCCTCCCTTCCCCTCTCCTCTCCTTTCCTTTCTTTCTTTTTGAGATGGACGTCTTGCTATGTTTGCTCCTGCCTCAGCCTCCTGAGTAGCTGGGTCTACAAGAGCACACCACAGGGTCCAGTTGGCAATAGTCTTGAAAGTCAGCTTATGTTGGGAAAGAAAAGGATCTTTTTTTTTGGTGACAGTCTCATTCTGTTGTCCCAGGCTAGGGTGCTACGGTGTTAGCCTAGCTTACAGCAACCTCAAACTCCTGGGTTCAGGCGATCCTCCTGGCTGAGCCTCCTGAGTAACTGGGACTACATGCACCCCTCACGATGCTGGGCTAATTTTTCTAATCTTAGTACAGACAGGGGTCTGGTTCTTGCTCAGGCTGGTCTTGAACTCCTGCGTTCAAGAGATCCTCTTGCCTTGGCTTCCTAGAGTGCTGGGATTACAGGCATGAGCCACTGCACCTGCCCAGAAAAGGATTTTTCTAACTTCCAAAATTTCCTTTCCTCGCACACTGTATCAGTCAGACTGCAGTCCACAGACGTCACGCTGTGTGTTTCCCCAAATGGAATTTAACATGAGGAATTTTTTGTTCACAAGGCGTGGGAGGAGTGAATGAGCAAACAGAATGCTGAACTAAGGCAGAGTCCTCAGAGCTGGAGGAACAAAGAACTAGCTTCTGGTCTTAGCTCCGAGAGAGCCCCTGGGGAGCTTTGAGGACAGGGTGCCTCTGAGAGGGCTGGATGAGGCTGGTTCTGGAGTGCAGGAAAGAGCTGAGAGCTGGAACCAAGTGCTGCCGGAGTGCCATCTCTAGGACAACACTCCCAGGAGCACAAGCGAACAGGAAGCTCACTCTTCTCCAGTCTATCAATCTCCTCCTAGTGCTTCCTGTTGGCAAAACCTATAGGAAGCCAGCTGAGAACAAAGAATGTAGTCACAGCATCCCAGACCCAGCATCCCAAATCACTCATTATGTCTATTGACTTACTGTCCTCAAAATAATTGTCTACACTCCCCATCTCTCCTCTCCCCTATGGACAGGAGTATATATGGATCCGAACCACAGTGGGGTTTTAGATAATCCCTCCGTGATCTCCCCCCAGGCCTGTTAATGCATTTGTATGTCTTTTCTCTTATGAATCTGGCTTTCGTCAGTCAATTTTCAGCAAACCTTCCGATACTTCCCTGGGGGAGGCATGAGGGCTCTAGGTGGCAACTTGACCCAAAGGGGTTTCTTGGGCCACTTTCAGCAACAATAACTATAAAGGAGTAAGGACTGGGCTGGAGGCATTGAGCTGTGATGCTGCTGCAGTAAAGTAAAGGTCTCCACTGATCCCACGGGGGCTCGGAAGCTGGCACAGTCCCTCAGAACTGTTCTAATTAAGGCAAAGGGCTGGACCCTTGTACCCCTGCCTTGACACTCATTAGATGCAATTCCCCCACCCACAAGAGGCATAACCTTGGGCAAGGTAACTCCTTTGGTCAAGGGCTCTACCTAAGAAAGAACTTGGCTGTAGCCTTTTGCACTGAACACTCCTGACAGACCTGAAGGGAGGATCTTGATGGCGCTTTGGTGTCTCCTATGAGGGTCCCTCTGGGGAGAGAGGCACAGAGTAATGTGTAGAGGAGTCCAAGCTGGGGATCAAGTTGGGAATTGCTGGGATCAATCAGTCTCTGACTTCAGATCCGCAGAACCAGTTTGAGCAGAAGTGGAGCCAAGTCACTAGAAAGGGGGGTGGTGCTCCTGGGGGAACATGGTTGTGCATTTTCCAAGCCAAGGGAACACGATGTGCTTTACAGCAGCCATGATACATCAGCAGCAAAGGCCGAGAGGGCCAAGGGCAATGCCCAGAGACCAGCAGGATGAGAAAGCTCAAATGGAGGAAGCAGCTACAGCTCGGGGCCCTCTCACGGTGCTGTGAGGCTCTGCCTAGTCGGGACTATACCCAGCTACTACGTTGGGGGGAGGAGGGGAAGAAGGGAGCACTCTAGCAAGAGGAGAGAAACACATCTTAGGCAGTGTTTGGAAGACTGAGCAGTTTGCACTCGAAAGACTCAACAGAATCTGAATTAACAACTTCACCACCATCCTACCAATTTTTTTAAAAAACAGATGGGATTAAATTAACTTTAATGGGGGAAGTTTAAGTTGTCAAGTCACTCTGACATGGGATTGAGATAAGTAAAGTATAAGAAATGAAGAAGCTGAAAGTTTTTCCTCATCTGAATTCTGGTATACAAATTTCTTTTTTTTTTTTTTTTTTTGAGACAGAGCCTCAAGCTGTCCCCCTGGGTAGAAAGCCATGGCATCACAGCTCACAGCAACCTCCAATTCCTGGGCTCAAGCGAGTCTCTTGCCTCCGCCTCCCAAGTAGCTGGGACTACAGGCATCCGCCACAACGCCCGGCCATTTTTTGGTTGCAGCCGTCATTGTTGTTTGGCAGGGCAGGGCTGGATTCGAACCCGCCAGCTCAGGTGTACCTAGCTGGTGCCTTAGCCCATTGAGCCATAGGCACCGAACCAGTGGTATACAAATTTCATCACCTTCTAGCTCCTTTCAAAAACCCTCAAGCCCAGTGGCGCCTGTGGCTCAAAGGAGTAGGGGGCCTGCCCCATATACCAGAGGTGGCGGGTTCAAATCCAGCCCTGGCCAAAAAACAAACAAACAAACAAAAAACAGAACACTCAAGCCTTGGGTGGCACCTTCGGCAAAACGGTGTAGTGTGCTGGCCCATTTTGCTGGTGGGGGTGGGTACAAACCCAGCCCTGGCCAAAAAAAAAAAAAAAATAAATAAATAAAAATAAAAAATAAAAAAACTGCAAGACTTACAATAATGTAATATTAGGAAAAAAGCATAGGAAAAAATTTTGGGCGGTGCCTGTGACTCAAGGAGTAGGATGCGGGCCCCATATACCAGAAGTGGTGGGTTCAAATCTGGTCCCTGCCAAAAACTGCAAACAAGAAAACCAAACAAACCATTCAAGCCTTATCTAAAGTACTGCTTGCAAAGTTATCTTTAGGAAACACAGGTCTGGGCTTGGTGCCTGTAGCTCAGAGATGGGTGTTTGAGTCCAGCCCAGTCCTGCCAAACAACAATGACAAGTATAACCAAAAAAAAACACAAAAAACAAAAAATAGGGCAGCGCCTGTGGCTCATCAAGTAGGGCATGGACCCCATATACTGAAGGTGGTGGGTTCAAACCCAGCCTCAGCTGAACTGCAAAAACAGAAAAATAGCCGGGTGTTGTGGCAGGCGCCTATAGTCCCAGCTACTCGGGAGGCTGAGGCCAGAGAATCGCCTAAGCCCAGGAGT
>CAUYON010098909.1:0-15766 GCA_963573935.1 Arctocebus calabarensis | reverse complement strand
GATAGAGTGCTGTGGCATCACAGCTCACAACAACCTCCAACTCCTGGGCTCAAGCGAGTCTCTTGCCTCTGCCTCCCAAGTAGCTGGAACTGCAGGCACCCGCCACAACGCCTGGCCATTTTTTTATTTTTATTTTTTTTTTGGTTGCAGCCATCATTGTTGTTTGGTGGGTCCAGGCTGGATTCGAACCCACCAGCTCAGGTGTACGTGGCTGGTGCCTTAGCCCACTGAGCCACAGGTGCCGAGCCAATTTTATTTTTTTTCAAAAAATAAAACTATCTCCATAATCTACATAATTCAAATATTTTATTTTCTCATTGGAATTGTGAATAAGCAGGGTAAGTGGTTGGCAATTTGTTCATGCCAATAACATATGGTGCTAGTGGGGAAAAGGTGAATGTCCTCTGCTTAGAGGTAGCTAACGCCAGCCCAGTTGAATGTAAAGCTGGAAGAAAATTAGGGCTGAGCTGCAGCACGTGTGTGTCATGGATTGTGTGTGTGGATTTTGTATAATTTAGACCAGAGAAGGTGACCATTTTATAAATGCACAAGAAAGGATTAAGTTCCTGAAGAAATAAAAGGAAATGTTTACTTTTTTTGTATCTATATTCAATGATTATATGTCTGTCTCTTCATTAAATATGAATGGGAAAATGTTAGGAGGTGGGATGGATCCTCAATTTAAGGTATATTTTCTGTATAATGTTAGACATTTGTGACAACAAATGATGTGATGTGATGACAACAAAGTAGTATTTAGTATAGATGGAAGAAAGCTCAAATGCGATGGAAAATAGTACGTGCAGAGGGCTTTGCTTTTCCAGTCAAATGAGTGGACTTGTGTTAAACAATAAGAGTTTCTCACCTCTTGGTACCTAAGCAATATATTGATGACCATAGAGCAGATGGTCAAAGTGGAAGAAGGTTCTAGAAACAAATCATCCAAAAACCAACAGAATCACCTTGGCAAGTTGAGGTAAATGAAATGCAAGGGCATCTCTTAGTCTGTTGTGCTTTTTTGAACATAGAGAGAGAGAGAGGACTGTATATAAATATAATAAGATTTTCCCCAGACAAAACATTTCTTCCAGAAAGATGTTATTCTTGCCCCATGTGGGATAGGGGTTCCTTGGATGTTCTCTTCTCTTCAAGTTCTATACTTTGCAATTAAAAAGAAAAGGTCAGCCACTATAGATAAGAGTTTATTTTAGTAATTGTAAGGAATATTATTATAAAAATCACACAAAACATCATAGAATAGCAGATGCAAATAAAAAGAGTGTTACTTTGTCAATCAAGTTAAAATTAAAATACACTTATGATCGATGCCCTTTTTCTGCCCATATATTGGCACCCAAACATGATTGATCTGAACAGCTGGTAGTAGAATACCATGTGTATTTGGGAGGAACTCTTTCCTTCAAGACAGAGTATCACTCTGTCACACTGGGTAGAGTGCCCTGGCATCATCACAGCTCACAGCAACCTCAAAGTCCTGGGCTCAAGTGATCCTCCTGCCTCAGCCTCCGAAGAGACTGGGCACCCACATCTGTGCCCTGCTAGCTAGTTTTTCTATTTTTAGTAGAGGTAGAGTATCACTCTTGCTCAGGCTGGTCTTGAACTCCTGAACTCAGGTGATCCACTCACCTCGGCCTCCCCAAGTGTTGGGAATACAGGCATGAGTCACTGTGCCCAGCCTTGTAGGAATTCTTAATACAGATGAGAATTTGGAACACAATGCCCTAGTGTTCCAAAGGGCTGGTGGTACTGAAGCAGGACTGACATGGGGAGAGAGAATGAAAAATATTTCACAAAGCTAAACTGTATTTCAAATAGTGAAGTGTGGAGCCTGAGTGATAAAACATAGAGAAACAAAGTGAGGAAAAAAGAGGGAAGGGTTTATGAGAAAGCCTATTAGTGGGAACGATTTAAAATAAAACATTAGGCACCCAATGTGGTTATCAAATAACAAGATAAATCTCCCTGTGTGGTTCGTGAAAATGTCTTCTTCTTTCAGAATAACACTGTGCTCCTAAATCTGCTGACATTTGTCTTGTGCTGATCCCCATAGCAACAAATGTCCCATTAAGCAAAATTTGAAAATACAAAAGTCCTACATTATAAATTTCTCAAGGGCAGAAGTGCTGTCTTTCGTAAATATCTATTCAGTTTCTAACATGCTATGTGTATGGAGGGGACATCCAGTATACGTTTAGTGAACAAATATATAAACAAAAATAATTTAAAGAAAAGTTTAAATATAAATGAAATTATAATGATATTTATTAATATCTTGAAATTCTCTCCATTTCTTTTTTTTCTCCCTGAGTTCTAGTCAATTTATTCCACATGGTTGATTTATCTTTCTTTGAAACAACTTATTAAAGATAAGCATAAATTTAATTAAGTTTGCAGAAAACATTGAATACTACAACAGAAAAGGCTTGACTTTGGACTTAGATTTCTGGGCTTAGAGTTCTGTTCTACCATTTACTATGTCATCTTGTACAAGTTATTGAAACTTTCTGAACCTTCCAATGGGCAGAAATAGCCTAGAATTATTGTTGTTAGATTGAATTAGCTACTGTTGTTAGATTGAAATGATGTAAATATCAGTCTTTCTTCCCTGCCATCCAAATTTTGAAGGGATTGACTGATAGATAAGGACTGATTTCATAATACTCAGAACAAGACTTCATTTGTTTTTACTTAGAAATTATTGTACTGTATTTCTCTACTTTTCTGAGAATGAAAATGTGTCCATAATGTGTTTTCTGCTGGCCTCCATTCACCTTCATTCCTCAAAATTCTATTACTTTTTTCTTTTTAGAACTCAAATGCCTCTTCATTGAAAATTATCTAGTTGAATAGACGTTTAGGTTAATATTCCTATAGAAATATTTATAAATAGCTTTCTAGAAGTAAAAATCAAATATATTTAAAACTGAATTCGATAATTTTTCCTTTTCATTATCTTTTTACCTTTCAATCCCTCTAACTTAAAGTATCTGTGTTCCTTATGAGTGTTACATGTATAATGCTGATGAGCTTTGAATTTCTTTAACGTTAACATGGTAGTACCATAAAGCGAGCAAATCATTTTACTTTTATTATTTATTTATTTTGTGAGACCAAGTCTTACTCTGTCACCCAGGCAAGAGTGCTGTGGCCTCATCATAGCTCACAGCAACCTCAAACTCTTAGGCTTGAAAGGTCCTCCTGCCTCAGCCTCTCCAGTAGCTGGGACTACAAGTGCCCACCGCCATGCCTGGCTGGCTAGTTTTTCTATTTTTAGTAGAGATGGGGTCTCAACTCTTGCTCAGGCTGGTCCTGAACTCCTGAACTCAGACAATCCATGTGGCTCAGCCTCTTAGACTGCTGGGATTATAGGCGTGTGCCACTGCACCTGGCCCATCTTATCTTTAGCAGAAACAAGATAATGATGCAATTCTCTATCTTCATTAAAATATCTTCAGTGTTCTTTGGGTCTTCTTTGACATGATGGACTGTTAAGCAGACAGAATGAAAAAATACTATAGGGCTGCACAACTATTCACAAATTTTACTTCAAATAGAAACATAGCACACCATCATCAAAAACTGGTAATAGACTGGTGTACTTGACCCACATAAACTCTCACCGACCAGCCTTCGCAGTAGTGAGGCCAGTTGGGTGGAGAAGTTAGAAGTGCATGAGGAGCATAGCCCTATGGCTCACGAATATTCTAATTGTGCTTTCAATCTGGGAGGGTTACATCATTGAAATGTATTTTTATTTTTTGGTATTTTAAATACCTTCATTTAAAAAATAAAATAAAAATATAAAAGGAAAATAAAAATGTATTACTAAAAATAAAAATATTTGCTCTGTAAAATTTGGACTTTGTCAGAAGGCTTCACTTAAGGACCTAGAAGGCCACAGGTGGCCAAGGGCACAGGATCCCCACCCTGGTTTCTATTATTATATTCTGTTGTGCCCGGATTTCGTCAATGCCTTGGCATCAGCCTTGGTGGAGTTTGTAAAGTTCGTACAGTGGTGATTTCCCTTTTACAATAGGTTAAGAAAGAAAGAAAACAAGCTTCTGCATTGTGAAAACAGTGAGAGAAGTACCTGACAAGTGGAAACTAACAGTAGCATAGGAGATTCTTCAATGGCCTTTCAAAGTAGTGCATGCTTGGAATCTTACTGGCATTATCATCAGCCGTTAGTAATTACACCTGTCTCTCCCTGCACTCCCTGGAAGAGAAATGATCTAAAGCAGTCCACTTAATTGCCTCCCTGTCCCAGGAAAGCTCTGAGCCAGAAACTTAGAGAGATAAGGAAAACCCGTCCTAAGCTTTTGTTTCTCATCAGTATGTTACTCAAGGCGACCAATTTGCAGGGGTGAACTATGGAGAAGACTAGAATGCTAAGAAGGAGACGTTTGGACCCCAGCATCCTTCCCCTCCTCTGACAGACCTTCTGCGTGTGTGCTTTTGCCTTTCAGATCAAAAGCAAAATATCAACCATGTCTATGCTGAAATGTAAATATTAAAGCACATTCCAAAGTAAAGTGTGAAATGGATTTTGGTGCACAAGGGGACTTAAATTATCTGCTCAATTGCCTCCATCCATGAGTGCAGGTAAGGGACATGTCTTTTCTGTGTAGGAGAGGAAGAGTCAGACTCTCTACCCACAAAAGTGACTGTCACCATTATCGAGTGTGTTGAATATACACCACAAATACTTGCTGCAAGTAGAGAGATGGTAAATAATAGCTCATTGAGGTGTTGAAATTATTTTTTAAAAAACCTATGGGGTACTCAACTTTTTAGGAGCCACAGGCTCATATTTTTAACAAAGGAGGAGTTTTTTAATCGACTGCAGTCTGTCTGCCACTCAAGACCTTAGCTTCTAAACATTTAGGAAAGTTTTCTAAGAAAGTAAAATAGATACAGTTTGTGTGCACACATACACATACACAATTCTTAAAAAGCGATCTGCTCTTGAAAACACAGCACATTCTCAAAAGGCCTTAGTGGGAGCTGTAAACAGAAAATCTATGAACCAGTAAAGGCACCATCAATCCCATACTTCAGGGTTTGTCCACCTTTTTTATCTCATGGCACACTTGAACCTATAGGTAAACTTCTGCAACACACTTAAATTTTGTTGACCCATAAAAAAGAGCAAAAAAAAAGAAGAAGAAGAATATACTTACTGTGCTTTAAACTTCTTTTGAAAATAATTTCATTAATGATCTTTAAAATTTTTTGTAGTACACCTCAGGTCCTCTCACAGTCTTGAAAATTACTGCTATACATACTTCTCAGGGGCATTTTAGCTGTTTGATGAAAAAAAATTGTGTTTTATCAACATAGATAGTTGTACTTGAAGACTCCCTTTTGGAAATAAAAGGAATAAAGAAGAGAAGAATAAAATAAAAACGTATAGCTCTAGAATTGTGTGTTCTTTAGTATCTGCAGAGGCCAAGGCAGATGGATCCCTGGAGCTCGAGAGTTCAAGACCAGCCTGAGCAAGAGTGAGACCTTGTCTCCACTAAAAATAGAAAAACTGCACAGGTGTTGTGGTGGGTGGCTGTAGTCCCAGCTACTTGGGAGGCTGAGGCAGGAGGATCACTTGAGCCCAGGAGGTTGAGGTTGCCATGGGCTGTGACACCTTGGCCCTCCACCCAGGGTGACAAAGTGAGACCATGCCACATAACAAAAACAAACAAAAAACCTACTGCAAAGGCAAAGACAAAGAAGTGATGAAAGTATTTCTTCCACATCTCTAGATTAAGATTTAGAAGACAAGCAAACTGTGTAACAAATTAAAGATGTTGTAGGAGCAAGAAATCTTCACAAGCATTTCTTTGAGAATCTTCTAGCAGGAGAGGTGCTCCTACATCACCGACCCTGCTCCCTGTTTCACAGGTGAAGAAATAACAGCTCTTGGCTCGGGCCCTGTGGCTCAGTGGGCTAAGGCGCCAGCCATGTAAACCTGAGCTGGCAGGTTCGAATCCAGCCTGGGCCCGCCAACCAACAATGACGGCTGCAACCCAAACAAAAATAGCCAGGCGTTGTGGCGGGCTCCTGTAGTCCCAGCTACTTGGGAGGCAGAGGCAGGAGACTCGCTTGAGCCCAGGAATTGGAGGTTGCTGTGAGCTGTAATGCCACGACACTCTACCCTGGGCGACAGCTTGAGGCTCTGTCTCAAAAAAAAAAAAAAAAAGAAATAACAGCTCTTACAGAACAATCTGAGTTCTCTAATATTATCACACAGCTAGATTGCAGAAGGGCCCAGCCTAGAGCACACATCCCAGATCTGCTGATAAAATGGTTTGTTGGAGAATATAAAATATTGGGAAGACAAATAAACTTGATCAAAATCCTATGCACTCCATTTTATAGAATTGTTTATTAAGTTGGTTGAAACCTGAGAATCTTAAAAATCTTAAATATAAGTCTGCTTGACATAGACTGACTTTCCAGTGTATTGTCAGTTAAGCGCAGATGTGATGAGGAACGTGACCCTCACCAATTCAATAAACCTGTAAATATCCAGAGCAGAATGTGGTCAGTACGAGTGCCCAAGAATGTGATATTCCAAAGATCTGGGCTGCATTTTGTTCGCATGTGTTTCTCAGCTCCTAGCCATATATAGCTATTTAAATCTAAGTTTAAATTAATTAAATAGTGAAATTTTATTTTCTTGGTGTTCACCAGCTCAGAACATCTCAATGGCTCAGGAGTAGCTACTGGTCCCCAAGTTGAATACTGCAGCCTCACCAGTGTGGCAGAAAGTTCTATAGGACCTTGCTGGTGACCAGTAATACAAATAGACATACTGTGCTAGGGAAGGGTTGGAGAGAGAGACTAGGGAGCAATGGGGAGCAAGAAGATGCATAGATAATGTATAGATAGATGGTGGGTGGATGGATAGGTAGGTAGATGGAAAATGATGGAAGGAAGGAAAGAAGAAGGGAAAGGGAGGGAGGAAGGAATGGATGGTGGCATGGTAAGGATGGTGAGGATAGTAGGGAGGGAGGGAGGGAGAAGGGGCAAAAGGAAAAGAGAATGAGCAACAGCAATACTACTTGATACTCTTAGTGTTCCGCTTGCTATGGGGTAATTGCATAAGAAATTGGCTCAGCAGCCCTTTTCTAAGCCTTATGAACGGTGACCTTGATCCTTGGTGCACGTTGATGCAGGAAGCTCATCCCTCCCCTCACTGACTCAGCATGCCCACCTCAAGGCAGGTACTCTAAAGTAGAATAAAAATCAGTGGCTTTCAAATTTTTCTAGTAAAAAGGAAACAAAACAGCAGTAATGATAATTTAGGGCACGGAGGCTCTGACATGTATATTAGTGTCAGCTCTATATAAACTACATATTATGTTGTATTATGAATAAAATTTCTATATGTCTGTGATTTAAACCCATATTTTTAACTTTTCCTTGAAGGCCGAATGCTGCATTCTCATTGTTCTTACCTTTCTGTCACTATATTGTCATGCTCTTCATAGAATTAGTTTTAGTATCACATTAGCTGTTTACCAGAGCTGATATGCAACTGTTATTAAGCATCACATTATTACCAATAAGGGTTATGTTTCTTGTCTAAGGGCTACTACAAGACTTATAAAAACATTTCTTAGAAATATGTAATATGAAATTTAAAAATGAACGTATTAGGTTACATAATCCTTTCCCAGAGCTGAGTAGTTCTTTAAAGAACTGTCCCAGTGGCTTGGCTGAGTGGAAACAGCATGGCAGCCTCAGAGACCTGCACCTCCAGCTCGGCGTCCTCACAGATTTTTGTGGCAGCAGAGTGGGGTTTTCCCATCATACAGTAAAAAAGAATAGCAACTATCCATAAATCATAACAAATAAAAAGCTTCTATTAAATAGTCTACTCAACCTATAATGACCTTTTATTTTTTTAGTTAAAAAAGTTTTTTTGAGACAGAGTCTCACTCTGTCACCCTGGGTAGAGTGCCATGGCATCAACATAGCTCACAGCAACCTCAAACTCCTGGGCTCAAGCCATCCTCCTGCCTCAGCCTCCCAAGGCAGGCCTAGGGATACCTAGGGATGGGGTCTTGCTCTTGCTCAGGCTAGTCTCAGACTCCTGAGTTCAAGCAGTCCACTTGCCTTGGCCTCCCGGAGTCCTAGAATTATAGGCATGAGCCACCGTACCTTTTTGCTTTGATCTTATAAAGTTTTTATTATTATTCAGAGCATAAACCATTCTAATGGGAGGGCATGTCAACTTTTCTTTAGGAATGGTGGTACTCACCCGAAAACACAGCCATATCAGAATGAAACTTTCTGTTTCCATATGTCTGCATATTGAAATTGTTTAACAAGTCAACCATATGACCCACAAAGGAAATTTCACTAATATTTGTTGAATACCATCCAGCCTCAAAGTCCATTTTCCTTCATAGCCAGGGATTCTGTAAATCCAAGGAAAATTTCCAAGTGATCTCTTTCTATGAATAGACAAAATATTTTAGCTTCCTTCACAAGGGTGCTTTTTTTTTTTTAGTATGGGTTTTGTGTTAGATTTTTAACCTAACTCCAGTTAATACCATGCCAACTATCTACTAATTCTGGAGATGTGACAGTGAAAGGGGGGCAGAACTTAGGAGGACAACATGAAGTTCTAGCCCTCGTGGGAAGGGGCTCTGTTTTATAAATTTCCAAAAAGCTACTTGTACTGATTCAGAAACACAGTCTAGGGACATCCTTTAAAAGAAAAAAGCATCAGAGTGAACACATTTCTGTTCAATGTCATGTGTTAAGGCTTAATACATGTATTGTTAGCATTTTTTGAATTGAGTTTTCAGCAAATTAGTAGCAAATGAATCATCCACGATTACTTGTATTGGATTAAAAGAGAATGTTTTCCTACTTAAAAGGTAGGCTGGGGTCAGTTTTATGGCCGTGTTATTTATGTATATGCATAAAGACATCTGGTGGCCTGAAATTTCCATTTCAATTCCTTTTATGTTTTGGCAAGTTTGTAGAAGTTGAACAGGAATGTTGGTTTCCTGCTAAATCCATTAGAAACTGATACAAGGGTGAGAAAAAAGGATGTAACGGAAAAGGTAAGGCATTAGCATTTAGAAGAATGTCGAATAATAGAACAGACCGTGGAAAACATGGGTGGAAAGAACTGCTCTTGTCTTCAGAATGGAAAAGCTAAGGCACAAAAAGTTAAATCGTAATTCATGCTCTGCTGATTACTCCTACAGGGTGACCAGAAAATTTGTGTGCAATTTACAACAGTTGACTATTTTTAAGACCCACCCTATACATGCCTCTTCATGGATGTGAAATATTGTCTTGTTGTAGTTTTAATTTGCATTTCCCTGATCACTGATAATGTTGAGTATTTTCATACATCAGCTGTGCTTCCACTTCTGAAAAATTTCTATTCATATCTTTTACCACTTGTTACATCATCTATCATTCTTTCATTTATTTATTTGTAAGAGTTTTTCATATGCTCTTTCATACCAAGCCTTGTTTTGTGTTGCGCAAACATGCTCTTCCTATCACAGGCTCACTCATTCACTTTTCATGTTTTCTTCAAAGATCAGAAGCTCTTCATTTTCATTTAATAGAATTATTGATTATTTGTTTTTTATGGCTACTTCTTCTTTTGTATTTTTTCCCTTGAAAGACTCCTACCCTGAGGCAATTAAAATAGTTCATATATATATGTGTGTGTGTGTACATATATATATTTTGAGACAGAGTCTCTCTATGTCACCCTCGGTGGAGTGCCATGTGTCATAGCTCACAGCAACTTCAAACTCTTGGGCTCAAGAGATCCTCTTGTCTCAGCCTCCCAAGTAGCTGGAACTACATCTACCTGCCAGGCCTGGCTAGTTTTTCTATTTTCAGGGATGGGGTCTAGCTCTTGTTCAGGCTGGTCTCAAACTCAAGCTCAGGCAATCTACCCACTTTGGCCTCCCTGAGTGCTGGAATTATAGGAGTGGCCACCTCACCCAGTACTTCTTATATTTTTTTAATGGTTTATATCTTTTCCTTGAATATTTAAGTCTTTAATCTACCTTGAACTTACACAGTCACGTATCCAGTGAGGACGGGGATACATTGAGACACGTGTTGTCATCAGCTGGTTTTGTCACTGTGTGACCGTCACAAGTTCGGCTGTGACAGCTGCTCTCTGCACACTTGGGCTACGTGGTACCACCTCTGGCTGCTGGGATACACATCTGCACGGCGTGTGACTACACTGAGTGCTGTAGGCAATTGTGACACAGGGTATTTGTGTATCTAAACACACCCACACACAGAAGAGGTAAATTGCTGTGCTACAACATTAAGGTGGTTGCCACACCACCAGACTAGGACTATTTCAACTCCATTACAACCTTCTGGGCCCAGCCTGGTATAAGGGTCTGTCAGTGATGAGACGTTGCTACATGGCAGTGCACAGCTGTACTTGCAAAGGCTGTGAAGTAGCGACCCAATGACCCAATGCCCATTCGTGTGTATCTGTAACTAAGTGTCCCTTTCACCACTGAGCTTCAAGTCCTGCTTATTAGTTAATAAATTTCTATATGTATATCGGTTTATTTCTGGGCTTTCTACTCTGTTTCCTTGGCCTATTTGTCTATTTTCAGATAAATTTCATGCTATCTTAATTATTTTTGCTTTACAATAAAGTTTGACATAGCCTATGATAAGCTTTGATTGGCCTTTTTCTCTTCCATAAAAATTTAAAATCAGCTTGTGTAATTGTGCAGGAAAATGCTTTTGGGTTCTTGATGGGAATTGCACTGAATCTGTAAATAAATTTAGGGAGAATGGACATTTTTTCAATATTGAATCCTTAACATCAGCTTATAGTCTGTGATGGGAAAGACGTCCTTTTCTTAAGCTGATAATGACTTTTTCTTTTTTAATTTTAAAAATAATTAGTAGCTGAAGTGGAACTTAATAAAACACAACAGGCTTAGCATTTATAAAAATTGGAAGGATAGGGGAAAGTTTATAAAACTGAGACACTTTCTATAAAGCACTTGTACCTGAGACACTGGTTATTTGTAAAAGTCACTCAGGTATGAGAAGAAAAAGCATAGGCTTTTGATATTGTAAGGAATTTAATTCAGATGAGTTCATAGAAGGCTGTTTCTATACACTGCTAGACATTTAATGTTTTGAGTTAATTTCTAATTCCTATATGGAGTTGTTTCTTTATCTTATTTTATTTTTTATGTATTTATTACTTTTTGAGACAGAGTCTCACTCTCTCCCCCTGGGTAGAGTGTTCTGATCTCATAGCTCACAGCAACCTCAAACACTGGGGCTTGAGAAATTATCCCACCTCAGTCAGTCTCCTGAGTAGCTGGGACTACAGGTGCCTACCACAACACCCAGCTAGTTTTTCTATTTTTGGTAGAGATGGGAGCTCACTCTTGCTCAGGCTGGTCATGAACTCCTGAGCTCAAGGGACCCACCCGCCTCAGCCTCCCAGAGTTCTGGGATTACAGATGTGAACCATGGCACCTGGCTGGAGTTATTTCTTTAAAACCACTATATATTTTTTCACAAACGAGTACATTTGGAATAACAATCTTATCAAAGGATTGTCTTATTCCTAACACTCTGGAGGGCTGAGGTGGGAGGATCCCTTGAGTTCAGGAGTTTGAGACCAGCCTGAGCAAGAGCGAGATCCCATCTCTACTAAAAATAGAAAAACTCACCAGGCATGGTGGTGGGCACTGGGTAGTCTCAGCTTCCCAGGAGACTGAGGCAGGAGGATCGCTTGAGCCCAGGAGTTTGAGGTTGCTGTGAGTTATGATGCCACTGCACTCTGGCCAGGGTGACAGAATAAAACTCCGTCTCAAAAACAAATAAATAAAAGAATCATGGTCCAAAGTCACACTGGTGCACCGAGGTCTCCATGCGGGTGTGGTCACCTTGTGTGATCTCACGTGTTCTGAGGGAAAGAAAGTCATAGCAAACAAACCTGTGGTTCAAAATCTCATCACCCTTCCAAAAAAGAAAGGGAGTCTGGGCACGGTCTAGACTCAGGTTTCTCTGCTTAGTGTACATGGAACTTAGAGTTTTTTCATCATGAAACTACTAATAAAAAACAAGTAGAAAATAAAACAAAGCAAACAAACCCGGGGCTTCTATGTCTGTGCACAAACGCATCTTTGTGGCACGGGGGTGTGACATGGTCTGTCGTGTAGGACACCAGTGGCGTCTGTGGACTGAGGGCTCCAAAAGATACAGCACAACTTTCCCCAGTGCCTTCAGGGTCCCTCTGGTCCTCAAGGTGACAACCACCACCTGAGAGGATGTAAGAGTAGTAGGGGACCCCACGCATGGGGGATCACAGCAGACCCTCCCTAGCTTTAGGTGCCCACTAAACTCTTGACATGCTTTGTGTGTTCTTGTGCAGAAATTGCCTTAGTCACTAGAAGAAACTAACGTAAATTACCTGCGAGCTCAGTTGAAACACCTGTGTTTATAGGTGTGAGGAATTTTGAAGAGGAATGAGGTCTCAAGACCAGAAACTGGTGGTGAAAGGACACCCAGAGAACACGGGGGTACACGCACAAAAAACATCTGTGGACTGACAGCTGGTCTTCAAAATGTTATTCCAGCAGGGAACCTATTTCAAATTCTCAGAAAATTACCAAAAGCCACAGAGAAGTGAAAGCAGCGGCATTATTTCTTACAGCATGATTCCTGTATCTCTTTGATTTTCCACATCAATGCTGGGTTTAGATTAGCAGAAGTGGATTTATGGAGAACCATTGTTTTTTCCCTTCCTGAGACCATGCCTGCAGTTTGTCTAATAAATATGAACCTTGGGATATGATTATAAGGGTCCACCACCACAAGGATCAATGCCCCCCAACCTTTACTTTAGGAAAAAAATGAAAAAATCCTAACTGTTCCAGCATGTCCTTAAGCTGCAGTTCTCTATGTTTTATTTTTATCACAATCGGCCGATTTGGTTCCTGAATGCCCAAGCTCCCACATTACTTTCTCTAACACAGGGCTTAGGCTTCTCACGTGCTGTATTTCAATAATTCGGATTATAAAACAACCAGCCTGGGAGATTCGAAACACATCTTTAAACACGCTTCTTAATTGAGCTGTGCATTTCCCCTCTTCTGGACGCTGTAAAATTCAAAAAATTCAATCAAACAGAGCCGGTTGGAAGGTTTGCGGTGGGAGGTTTCCTTCAGCCTGTTGTGGGGCCTTCCCTAACATGTCTTTTCTTCCTATTTCCTTCATTGAATAGAAAGAGTAGCCAACTTCTTTGCAGTTCAGAACCTATGAATGGCCCTTTTGAAAGGTTACATGATAGCCACACAGAATTATAAACTAGAGTTAGATGTATATATGAAGTGACTAAGGATTATTTGAAAGAACACCTTTGGCTTTGACATTCTAGAAATTGCTAAAGTAGAAAATATAATTTGGGGCTTGGGAGGAAAAACAGCAACATACAAATCTACTATTATTTCTTTATTCATTTCATTCATTTATTTGTTTTTTTTTGAGACAGTCTAACTCCATCACCTCAGATAGAGTGCTGTGGTGTTGTGGCTCAGAGCAACCTCAAACTAGGCTCAACTGATCCTCTTGCCTCAGCCTCCCAGGTGACTGTGACTACGGGGCCCACCACTACGCCTGGCTATTTTTAGAGACGAGGATCTTGCTCTTCCTTAGGCTGTTCTTGAACTCCTGAGCTCAGGTGATCCTCCCATCATGACCTCCCAGAGTGCTGGGATTACAAGCGTGAGCCACAATGCCTGGCCCACTATTATTTCTTAAGAAAATATTTTCTTTTATAAATCAAAATCATGTGTATAACATATGGCAGCATCATTGGTATTTTAACAAAATGCACATTTTCAAAGCACCAAGTTTATACGCTT
Source organism: Arctocebus calabarensis (assembly GCA_963573935.1). Lineage (NCBI taxonomy): Eukaryota > Metazoa > Chordata > Mammalia > Primates > Lorisidae > Arctocebus > Arctocebus calabarensis. Next base: position 1,844 of record CAUYON010098909.1, on the reverse strand, counting down.
TTTTCCCCCTCTAGATAATGAAGTTCTTCCAACGCCCTCTAAGAAATCTTCCTCAGCTGGTCTACAATGTTAAAAATTCTCTGAAACATCAATATTCTGTGTAGAAGTTTGGCATTTGAAAACTTGAAATTTGAAAGATATAATGAACATCTTGATGGTCAAACTTACGAAAAATACAATTTTTGGTGTAAGTGTAGCTAGCACAAATTCAGCAGTGGGTATTTCTAATTCTTGTGTTCTTTAAACACAATTTCCTCTAAAATCTAAAAGATACAATATTTCCATTAAAAAAAAAATGCGCTGGGCTCACACCTGTAATCCCAGCACTTTGGGAGGCCAAGGTGAGAGGATCCCTTGAGCTCAGGAGTTTGAGACCAGCCTGAGCAAGAGTGAGATCCCGTCCCTACCAAAAATAGAAAAACTAGCCAGGCATTGTGGCAGGCCCCTGTTGTCCCAGCTACTGGGGAGGCTGAGGCAGGAGGATGGTTTGAGTTTGAGGTTGCTGTGAGCTATGATGTGACAGCACTCTACTCAGGGACACAGAATGAGACTCTGCCTTAAAATAAATAAATAAATGAATAAACAAATAAGTAAATAAATATATAAAAATGTTGTAAGTCAGGTGTTTCTCTTTTCCAGAGGGCGGCTTTGGGAAAACAGCAAATGGAAATGTTCATGGTCTCAGCCTTGTGCTGAGTTAACCCTGGCACTTGGGCTTGGACGTCAAGGGCTGCTTCACATTACAATCTTCTTCTCATTATGGCTTGTTTGTTCTCACCTCATTTACTGCCTGGCTCTGAAAATAAAGGTGAAATGATGCGAGTCCAGAATCTTTTCCCTACTCCTTCAGAGTCCAACATGTATGTTTCATTTCAGTACTTGATGAAATACAGAGCTGTTATTTGTTTTCCTATTTCTAATCTTCTCTTCTCATCCTGAGAGTGAGGTTATCCATCTGTCTAAGCTGTCCATCTGCCACCCCCCACCCCTGCTCCTACCCCCTTCTCCCTCTCCACCCCTGCCCTACTCTTCAGCCTGTCCTAGGGCAGGCTGCCCTCTGGACAGGTGTGTGCCCAGGGCTGTCAGGGACTGCACACATTCCCCTGTCCTTGAATTATTAAGTGAGGTGGCCCAGCCCTCTCACTATGCACTTGCCTTTTCTGGGGCAATTTCTAGACGTGGCACATTCCGAGATCTCTCTCAAACAATTATTCTGGTTCAAAGGAGTTCAGCAGCGTACCCAAAAATGAACCCATGAGAGGTTCAGGCCAAGTTTAATGAAAGTGGACAGAGACCAACCTGGGCAAAGATAGTGGCCACACCGAGAGTGGTTGGAGACTCGTTTTTATACTGAGTGTAAGGAGAGGGAGATTCCACAGGTTGCTGGAAGGCTTTGGAGCGATAGGATCTTTCTGATGAACTCTTGGGGTGGGACCAGGTAGGCCTTTTGCTCTGGGAGGTAAGGTTGGGGAAGGGCTTAGGCCCCTAACACTGGTCAGCCAAGGATGGCCTCAACATAACTATGCCCCAACATAATTCATAATGCCCCTTCTACATTTGCAAATATCTCCCTTTGGACAATAAATTCCATGACTACCTTAGCTGTAGAGCAACATTAATCTTCAGTTTGTACAAAAGGGACAAGTAGATTAAGGCCAGAGAAGAGAATGCTGGTTTCTTTTTTTTTTCTTTTCTTTTTTTTTAATTAATTAATTAATTAATTAATTTGGAAGGTGAATGAATGTATCAATGAACGAACACAGTCCCCTCCGGGGTAAATTGAATGAATGCATCAATGAATGGACACAGTCCATTCATGGAATTGAGGCCCAGGAAATTCACAT